>ML818902.1:23957-44919 GCA_009831015.1 Picea engelmannii | reverse complement strand
TTCGAGGGGGAAACCTCCTTTTACCCCACTTAAATGTTCAAGTACAAGATGATTCAAAATGAAAATGTCTCCTTGGTATATATAGGAGACTAGGAGGTATAATTACAACTAATGGACTAAAGCTGACATAAATAAAATAACATCACTAATATAATATGCCCCGATTAAGGGGTAATGAGCCAATATTAGGGCTTAACAGGATCATACTAGGACAAATAACACATGCGATGAGAAATTCTTGAACAATTTTCTCAATTTCATTTTTCTGAGAAAAGGGATGACGATAGGGACATATATTGGGAAGAAGGTTGTCGAGGACAAGGGGAATGGAATGATCATGAATACACGGGAAGGTGGAAGTCCCTAGGAATGGAAAAACAACTTGATTTTTGGAGAGGATGGATTGGGAGTCCTACGGCACAGAGGGTGTCTCAGTGGCTTGAATGGCATGGAGTTGTACAATAATGCCAGAATAACCTATTTTGAGTAGTTTTTCCATGCGATGGGAACTGATGGTCTATGGGGAACTAGCGGTGATTCCTTGGAATGTATATTGTTGGCCCTCCTGGTGGAATTGCATGTTTTATTCCTTAAAATCCATGAGAATGGGACCCAAAGTCCTTACCCATTCAACACCCAACACAATGTCACAACCACCCATGTCGATAGAAAAAATATGATATTTCATGTGGTATTGACCAATTTGGAGACGCAAATTTTCACAACGCCCCACACATTTCATGGACCCTCCATTGGATATCATGATTTGAAAATTATTGATGGCACAGATATAGAAATTAGTTTCTTGGGAAATGCAACGATCAATAAAATTATGGGTGTTGCCACTATCAACAAGAATGATGACCTTTTGATGCTTAATGTAACCAATTATCTTTAGGGTTTGGGGAGCAAAGAAACCAATGAGAGAATTCATGGAAATGACCGGTTCAACTTCAGGAGGTTCGGATGGTAGGGTCATATCAGTGGGTTCAGGTGACTCAGACACAAGGGGGGCCTCGATATCATTTTCTAAAACATCCTTGGAGATGGACATAAAAATATTTTGTTCCTTAAACTTGTTCCCAGGAAAATATTTGTCATCACAATTATAAAAAAGGCCTTTGAGTTGTCGTTCGACGATTTCTTCCTTGGTCAATTTCTAGATCTTTAGTGGAGTAGAAGGAGGAGTGGGAGTGACTGGTTTAGTGAGAGGAATAAAGGAAGGTTTTCAAGCTTGAGAAGAGACAACCTGTTGTGATTCCTTAGATTTTTTAGTATATTCCACCCAACTCTAAGGCCGAGCCATGGGGACATGCGAACGAATCTCATCCTTGAGGCCAATGATAAAACATTATTAGACAAAATCATCAGAAATGTCTTCTGTACAGAAATCCAATCGCTCAAAAGTGGCTATAAATTCTTCCACTATGCCAGATTGTTTCAACTTTGTCAAACGACCTAAATGGTTGGTGCCAGTTTCAAAGCATTCATAAAGCTCTACCACAAATTATGTCCAGGCCATATAGCCTTGGCGGGCATTTTTTCTCCTTTTCCAACGTTCTTGATCTAGATGGAGAACACCATATCAGTGTTTTTCCAACTCATTTGTAATTCCATACAAAGAGAAATAATGTTCCATTTGAGTTACCCAGCCAGTGGGATACGAGCCATCAAATTTGGTCAAATCCACACATGGAAGGTGTAGGTCATGATGAAAGTGATGGGATTGAAAAGTCTAGGAATTATAGGAAGTTTCACCTTCAGATTGCAAAGGTGGGTTAGAGGAGGGAAAATCTGTAGGGATATGCAGCTTGGCACACATCATCGTAGTGAAGGGGAAAGTTGGGTATTGAAGGATTCAATCTCGGTAGTGAGGTCCTCTTTGATGGTTTCCATTTTGGCATCGATGGAGGAATGCATGTTTTTATTTATGGTGGAAACATTGGAACTGAGTTGTCTCACTTCTTGTTGGGTCTCTGTGAAATTAGAGTATAAGGAATTGAAGCAAGCTTCCAAGTCTTGGCTACAGGTGTGGGCCATGATGACGATGGAAAATGAAAAGGGACAGGTGGGACCAAATAGAAAATGGGTTATGGGTGAAGTGTATCATGACGATTAGGGAGACGAGGGGATTCTAATGGGGTAAGGCCCAAATAAGGGTGTTGGAAGGGGGTCGGGTCCATGAGAAAAAACATTTACTGAAAAATGATAGGTATGAATGCGATAAGGGAGAAGAGAGGAATCCAACGGGATAGGTCTCAAATAATGTCTCCAACAGGATCCAAACAGAGTTATACTCCAATTTGAAGAATATTGTAGTGATGAAATGCCCAAATTCTTAACAGGAAGAAATGTGTAGTAATTTTGCAACCCGAATGAAGGAAGCACAGTTGCGCGACAATAGATCTTGTTTGTTCTGGGTTTTTTTTCGTCCCAAGGGTTATGGTATTCAAGGGTTCTACAGATAATGGTTTACCATGTGTTATGGCTCTCTAATATACATTCAGGGTCCAATGGTAGAACTCATCCCAATATATCAGGGCACCAACTAAGGAGGCTAGACCATGCCCTTAGTCATACTACCTGACTACCTAGGTACTAGAGAGTATATTCCCAAGTGTTTTTCTCAGTAGCACTATAGCAGTCAGGCGGTCAATTAGTTTATCTATGGAGGGCTTTAGGAGATTTAGGTTGATTTGTATACATGTGTTGTTTGATGTTCTACGACTTGAAGGGGTACCAACAAGGATTACAAGGGTGGTCAATAGATGTGCGCTTAGGTACCACTTGTATTTCCTACATGTATGACTCCCCGACTGTGGGTTTATGTGAGTAACTGATGGGTAAACTATATGCACTAATTTCCCTCAATTAAATTGTCAACCAGGGTAAGTAAACTTAGAGTTGTGACACAGTATGAATCAAGGCAAAAAGAAAAGCTAACAGAAAGATTAACTAGCTAAAAGGATGGTTTACCCTAGGGATCAACACTCTTTTTCAATTTACAGTTCTGCTTTAAAAGATGACTTTTTAAATCCATTTAAACAACATATTCTATGTTAAATATATGAAGAAACCTTTAACTAATAAGCTTTAAGCAATCTAGGACTATGAACTATTTAATCTAAGTAAGCAACTTTCTGAATGAACAAGCAATCTTTGAATAAGTAAACAATCTGTCAGAATTAGCTTTACAAAGTGAATTCTATTCTTATAGAAAAAACTCACAATTACTTTTATCTTGTAGGGAATAAACCTTATCTTTACACTAATCTGCCTAATTGAAAGCAAGAGTGTTGTGACAATATTCAAATGTGATGATTGTGTCTACGATGGCGAATTACATCACAATACCATCTAATCACTAATGACAATTCAAATGGAATCAACTCGATGCTAACTTCTACAGAGAAATGAAAAGTGTGGATAAGGTAGTCTATAGAGAGATTTTCCATCATAAAAACAACATTAGATGTTCTTGTAATCCATATGGTCTATAAACATTGTGCAGAAGAGATTAAAAATCAATTACTTGTTCTATCACACTGATACTGGAAAATACTCTATACATAATTGATAATTCATGCAAGCCTATAAACTCATAACTAGTACTAATTAAAAATCATAACTAGAATATAATTAAAAATCATCACTCAAAATCAACTCTTATCCTATCATATTGATGCTAGAAACAGGATTAACAAGTTATGCAGACCTACAGATAGTATTCAAGTATTACAACTTAATGAAGCAGACACTCTCTAAATGGATATTCTGCAAAGTGATTTACAACTTACAAAACAAAGAAAAGAGCCATGATGGCATAGTTAAACAGCTTATAAACAACTAAATTTCAACCTGCATAACAAAGTGTTAGGTATCATAATATAACCAAGTAATTATGGATGACTATAGATTCTTTTTAATACACATACACTCCAGGAAGTGATATGCAAGTTACAAAAGATATACACAGTGATACGATTTAAACAAGAAACTTGAAACTAGCAAGTTATGAAAGTCAAATACAAAGACACAAATATACATTGATATGCATAAGCTATCTAGACCACTGGTGGACTCCCAGACAGTTGTGGCACTACTTCAATGTAAAAGCGCAGTCACAGAATTAACACAACATTGATATTAATCACCAAAACAGATTTTACAACACAATTTGAGATAATGTCTATATGTGTATATAAAAATCATGTCTCTGGTGGAACAGACCAGAAAGTATTTATAGAATGTGTACATAGCTTGAGGTCAACCACTGAAAGGGATGAATCTCTCTAAAAACATAAATTCATTAAGCTCATTAACATAGCGCATCTCCTCCAACAGCCTCGTGCACTCAAAATATAGGTCAATGTAACTGCTCAAGTCTGAATTCAATGAGTTCCATAGTTGGAGGGCATGAGTAGGCACAAAACCCATGTTTCTGATTTTCCCATAGAATCTTGCTGATATGATAACTACTAACTCCAATGTGCTCTAAGTGTCGGATCGAGTGTTGGATGAAAGTCTGGATGAAGGACTAGATGGAAGGCTGGATCACATTTTTGGCTTGTTGCAAGCAAACGAGAGATGTTAGGAAATCATAAGCACTCAGTGGAAGATAATTCACATAAAATCATTACAAAACAACGATTACACATACCTCATGTTGTTACATGGTGAATTGATGCACAAAACCTGATAATACCTTTAAAAAGAGCTAAATAAAAGCATAGAGCGTATAAATTCCATATGTAAAAGCAATTTGGGCATCGGAAAAATAGTCAAAACACCAAATCAACATTTCTCCCACACCTAAGAGTTTGCAGGTCCCTCTACAACAAAAATGGGTCGCCATACATAGATATACTCATGAAGGAGGGGGGATATTATCTTTAGATTCCTCTCCCTCATGCCCTGGGGACTTTGTCTTAGGCCTTTTGTGACGCTTCAACCACATCTTGATATTGTGATTGGTGGTAGTCATATTATCGACCAATCACTGGAGAGAATTTACTTTTGCTTGTAGGACGACATTGTCATGGTGCAAATGTCGATCCACGGTTTCTCATTCTACCAAATGTTGGAGCAGCTGAGCATTATCTTTTTGAAATTTCTCAATAGTTGGGGAATGATCAGATTTCTCAAGAAAGGAAGGCTTAGGCTCCTTGATAGATGTAGAAGGTATGTCAATTTTAGAAGAAGGTGTATGAATTTGGGAAGAGGGAGTAACGGTGTCTTTGTGAGGAATACTTGGTGTGATAGGTTTAGATTTGATCTATTTATCAGGCTTAGACTCCTCTACATAAACTTCTTTAAGTTTTTTTGTGGCGGCTCTCATGGTCGAAAGACAATTGAATAAGATCTGAAGTACTTGGAGGTTTTATACGAGACTTTCCACTCGTACTTAGGGTTATTCTTCGAAAGGATTTACCCTTGAATCGATTATCTCCTCTCCTATTTGTAGGAATTGAAGGAAAATATTGATGAAATGAATCCTGCAGTTTCTTTGGTTTAGAATCGATAGGTGTTGGAGGTAATTGGGAATTATCAGTAGGTTTCTTAATTTTCTTACCATATGAGGTGATAGGGGAATGAATATTTTTCTTCTATTTCTTGTTAGACAGGGAGATATTTTGAACTGGAGGGTTTGGGGTTTTTGGAGAGTGAGGATTAGGTGGGGTAACAGTCCCTGGATCAATCGAATTCTTTCTTGTCTTGACTGTGAGATGGGGATTCGAAAAATGGAAGAGGAAATATTCCCATGTTTTACTCTGTCTCTTAAATTCTAATATAACAAGCAATTTAATGAGGCCATGATGAAATAAGATATGGTGAGGGTTGGCCAAATTTTTGCAGACCTGGGAAGACATCTTCTCAATACGTTTTAGAAAATAGAAGGGAAAATTCAGGGGTTTGTTGAATTGAAAATGGGCCAAAAGATGGAAATGACAGGCTTTAAAAATAGAGTACCTACCTTCACAAGTAATGATCCTAGTAATTACGATCATATGGTTGATTAATTCTTATTTGATCCACTCTTTCGAATACCCTTTAGCTATGGAGACATTTTGTTATTTAGTCTTGAACACCCGGTTGTAACTTTGGTGTGGCAGCTGATGGTGTTTGAACCATCGGTCCCCAACCTATGGAAATTTCTTGGCCGAAAAAATGGATTCTTCGAAGACCGAAAAGACCAAAGTCCCTATGCGAGAAAATCTCCCATCGCACCTGAGAGTGAATTGGAGAGATATGTCATCATAGTGCCCCTGTAGACTGGAAAGGAACAACCCCCAACCCCTACAAAGGAAGACTTCCCGAAACGTTGTGAATTCCAGAATGGCCAATAGCTCAGTGTAGGAGGACGGTTCATGAAGAATGGGCATGGTTACAGAGGAAGGGATGAGTAGGAGGTCGAAATCCGGTAGAGGGCGAGTGTGATATAGAAAGCAGAGGATGAGAGAAATAGACAAGGTATGAGCAATCGAGACAAAGTATTGGTGCCTTAATGCAATGGTTATGGAAATGGTTGAATCATGGGTGAATTAGTCATACACAAATGCCATGTGTGATCATAATTGCGTCGAGTTTAAATTTCGAATGGTTTTTACTTTGGAGGTAAAACTAAATCATGTAAGAAATTTGATCAATGTCCAAGTATTTGACTTGGACATTTGATCATAAAATGCATTTGTAATTTTAATTTGATCACAAAATGAAATTTAAAATACACCATTTAATTCATCACCGCAACAGGCGTAATCAAACTTGAGTGATCATACCTAAACAAGATCGTGATCATTTATAGTGTATACAATACCTCATATGATCCTCCATATGGCGATCCATCTAGTCCTCCAGATGGCACTCCATTTGGTCCCCTGTGTAGGTGAAAACTATCCAATAGTAAACATACATTCACCCATAGCACTCAAATTGGACGATTTCTAGCAGGCATGGTGAACAGGAGCATGGATAGGATGAGCATGAATAGGATTATAACATCCATTTTTTATTGCCTTTGTCATCGATCTGTAACAATACAAATGATTTCTCCTTTCACGGGCTTGTAATACAGATGGCAGTGTTTAACATTTGTTATCGATCTGTAATTGTTACAAGGAACATTTAAGTGTAAGAAGTCGTTCATTGCATTAGACATAAACATAAATAAATAAAAATTATAGCAGGCTTAAAACACACAAATTTATGTCAGCAGTATAAAACTTGTCATACCAATACAAAGGATTGTTGATATAATATCCTGAGATATTGTTAAAAAATAATATGACATCATTTGACAGATATCCTACTTCCTCTTCTCATGTCTTGTAATATAGATGGCAGTGTTTATCATTTGTTAGCTCAGGAAACCCCTCCCCCACTCCTAAGTAATGTGACACTTCACAATCAAAGATATAGGAAATTGATCAATCCTCCCAATAGCCTAAGATTTACAGTTTCCAAGTGTAGAGATAATGTTCACACATTATTCTGACAATATGGTTAAAAATATGGCCCCACCTATAGGGCAAAACATCCTACATATAGTTAAAAATAGGTAGGCGAGAGATTCTTAAGATTATCTTAAAGTTAGTTCCCAATGGCAGGTTGATCGAGTTCATTTACCTTTGCTTAACCATGCATACTTTGTTTTAGTTTTTTCTACAAGTAGTGTCATACATTAGGACAAGTTTTAAGATTAGGAATTTTATTTATTGTTTATCAAATCATCAACCTTTCTAGGTAGAATGCCTCGCTCCCAGAAAGAATGTTCAGTACTTCAACGGGTTTACCTAGTCATACCATAGGCCGTTACTTGCTGTTAGAAGACCTGTTCAGTATCCCGACGGGTTAGCCTCTTACACCCTTTTACAACAGAGACTAGTCCACCATCTTTTAATATTTGTGTATGAATATTTCTTTTTTCAAGGAGATGGGTAGGCAACTCTGACAATTTTTTGTTTTGGACTGGGATGGTATTTAAGTTAAAGGATGACTCTTCTTTATGCATTGATGTAAGGGATACATAAGTGGGCATAGCCAATCTGAATATATGGTATAGTCAAGCATTTTTAATGTGTAGTGGATGGTACCATTGGAAAATAACAGAAAAGTATCTACATTCCATACTCACTTTCTTCTATTTTAAGTTATATTTATGTTTCCATGGTTAACCGCTAATCCTACCTTCTTTCTACTCTTTCATAAAGATACTTTACTCACCTACTTAGGGTTCTTGGGGAAATTGTACTAGTAACCTCTAGGTTTGATAAGACAAAGTGTCACTTCCTTATGTACTCTAGTGTGGAGGTTATGAGAAACTACCATGAAATATTCCTTGAGAGAAAGGAAGATAGAAATATTGTAAAAATGGCTAATTTAAGGCAGGGAGTTTCTAACCATAATAAAAAAATTCATTATCCAATTGGTGTTTAAGAAGAAAACATATTTTAAATATAGAAACATCTTCTTTCGAAGTAAAATACTTCCTTTTGTGTCTCCTTGGAGTTGTTCACTTGTTTTTATATGAACACCTTTAAAAATCTCTAAAAATGTTTATCAGAAAAACACACTCTAAAATATTTACATATGTAAAATCAGAAATCAAAAAAGTTTCAAGAACAGGGGGAGGGAGAAGAAACTTCCCCATCCTCCAAGGCCAATGCCTTGTCGGCTGACATGACCTATATAAAACCTTCTTTAGAAATGGGCATGTGGTAAATTTTAAGTTGGTGTCCATTCACTACGAAAGAGACGTGTCCATCATCAATTGTTTTTATCTTAACGACCCCATTATCATACATGTTAACTACCTCATAAGGACCCAACCATCGAGTGGTAAGTTTTCCTTTAAAATTTTTGAATCGTGAATCAAACAACAAATCCCAATCACCAGGTTGAAATTGTTTCTTTTTAATAAATTTATCATGCCACTTGCTCCTCTGGTTTTGAACTAAAATTGTTCTTTGGATATCATCTTGTCTAATCTCATCCAATTTGTTCAATTGTAGGGCTCATTGTTTTTGAACCTTGTCTAAGTCTAATCCCAATTGTGCAACAATACATAAAGTCCTTACTTGGAATTCAATTAGTAAGAGCACTTGTTTTCCATAAACTAGTTCATATGGGGTATGTCCAGTGATGTTTCTCCATGTGGTATGATATGCCCACAAATCCTATGAAAGTATGTCAGCCCAATCTCTATGGTGTAATTGGACATTTTTGGTTAGGATAATTTCCAATACTTTACTTTTTTATTCTACTTGGCCATTATCTTATGGATGGTATGGAGAGGACTTATGATTCTTTATCCCATATTTTTCCATTAATTCCTTCATCAAATTATAAGTAAATTGTGTACCCTAGTTTGTGACAATATCACGAGGAACACCAATGCAGGTAAAAATATCTTCATAAATGAAATCAACAACATATTTTTCAGTAGCCCTAAACAAGGCTTTTGCCTCTACCCACTTGGTGACATAATCTGTGCAAACCAGAATATAATTCTTCTTACAAGACATGGAGGAAATTCGTCCTACAAAATCAAGGGCCCATTTCTCAAAAGGTTCTATCATAAATTGGGCACATAAGGGAATTTCATTAGTTCATGTGGGTCTTCCTATCCTCTAATAGCTATCACAACTTCTCACATATTTGGCAGCATCCTTAAAAATGCCAGGCCAACAGTAACCTAAATGTAAAACCTTAAATGTTGTATGTTTATCGAAAAAATGTCCACCACAAGGTCCATCATGACAACTTCGTAGGATTTCTGCTATCTCATCTTCCCAAATAGGTCTACAAATAATCAAGTCTGGTCCAGTATGAAAAAGTTCATGGCCAACCCAGGAGTCGTTAGCAATTTGTTTTATAATTCGATGTTTTTCATGAGATGACAAATGTGCTGGTAATTTTCTTGTAGCCAAATAATTTTCCATGTCTGCAAACCATGGAGTGTTTACGGATATGGAAAAGATATGATCATATGGAAAACTATCATCAACAAGAATACTATCACCCTCATGATTAATGCACAAGAGAAAATCAACTACTAAGTTTTCTCTTCTTGGTCGATCAAAGACGATGATATTGAACTCTTATAATAAAAGGAGCCACCTAGTTACTCGGCCATTGGTAATAGGTTTGTTCATGAGAAATCTAATGGTAGAGTGATTTGTATGTACAAATACCTCATATTTTGTGAGATAATGGTGAAACTTATTGATGACATGGATGACTTCCAAGAATTATTTTTCGGTGATTGTATAGTTTATCTCGATAGGGGACAAGTTCTTACTCACAAATAAATGGAATAGGATTGTTGGTCTTATTTTTGTCCTAATACTTCTCCTATTGCAGTATCAAAGGCATCAGTGGATATATGGAATGGAAGGACCCAATTGGATCCCTTAAGAAACAGTTCCACATATAATTTATCTTTTAGAGTTTCAAAGGTAGTTTGACAATGGTCAGTCCAAAGAAAATCAACATCTTTTGTAAGAAATCCAAACATTGGTGCAACAATCTTTGTAAAATTCTCAATAAATCGTCAGTAGTATATGGCACATCCAAGAAATCTTCTTACCTCTTTTTTAGTCTTTAGAGGTGGAAGTTTGACGATTACCTCAATCTTAGCAAGATCCACTTTAATCCCTTCAGATGAAACATGATGCCCTAAGGCTACTCCTTCAGCCAATAACATTTTACACTTTTCATGACTTAAGGATAAATTCATTTCTTGACATCTAATAAGAAATTTCTTTAGATTATCTAGGGATTCCTGATTAGTATTACCATACACTGTAAAATCTTCCATATACACTTCTGCACAGTCATGAATGATGTCAGAAAATATCCCTAATACTGCTCATTGGAATGTGGCAGGAGCGTTACACAAACCGAATGGTAAGACCCTATAGGCATAGGTTCCCAAAGGACAAGTGAAAGTAGTCATGTCCTAATCCTTGGGTGCTATGAGAATTTGGTTGTATCCGCTATATCCATCCAGGAAGGAAAATTATCGCTTCCCTGACAAGGTATCCAAGACTTGGTCAATGAAGGGAAGAGGAAAATAATCCGTAAGAGTGGCCTTATTAAGTTCCCAGAAATCAACACAAATTCTCCATTTTCTGGTTACTTTCTTTGGAACCACTACAAGTGGGGATACCCATTTGGTTTCATAGATTGGATAAATAAAACTGACATTCAATAGTTTTTGTATTTCCTCCTTCACTATATCCTTTAGTGTTGGATTCATCCTTCTCTGAGGTTGCCTAACAGGTGTTACTTCTGCCTGGGTATATATGTGATGAATGCATGTGTTGGGGTGTATACCCTTCATGTCGGTATATTCCCAAGTGAATTCTCATGATTGGTCCTTAAGGATATTCACTAATTTTTCTTGTTGATCTGCATCTAGTCCGGAATTTATATGTAGGAATTTCCTAGGACTAATCTCACAAGCCATGGTATAATATATGGCAGATTCATCTATCTCAAAAATAAAATATGTTGAATACAAAGTTGATGGGTCCAACTGTTCTTGAAATTAATCCCCAAAAATATACTCAAATTAGGGAAAAGATTGAGGAAAATTAACACACGTGATTGAAGAAATAAATTGATTTATCATATTCTCTGTTGTTTGCTCCTGAAGTGCCTAGGAATGATCACTAGGCAACACGGGTTCTTCCCAGTTCTCATTTTCATATGGGAATTCAAACCACCATATATTCTTTATAACGGGTTTAGTTGGTGGGTATATGGTAAGTTTCTGTATATAAAGTCCATTAGAGATACTCATTTCACCTTCTCTACAGCCAATAAATACATTGGCTATGGCCAACCAAGGCCTTCCCAAGATAACAGGATGCCATTTAGTAGGATCCTTTGAATGAATGACAAGAAAATATATAGGATATTCCCATGATGCTAATGTGACTATGATACCATTCAAGATTACTTCAGGTATAACTTTTGTCTTATCTTCTAATTCCAAAATTATTGGGGTAGGTCTAAGGAAGTGTTTCAACTGTAATTCTTCTAAGGTAGTAACAATCATAACATTAATGGTTTCCCATAGGTCTATGAGATTATTTCCAATGGGAACCTTATTAATGGTTATTGTTACTACCAGATTCCCTGGGTTTGCATACTTTGTGACCCTAGGCTGCTTTGATATGTATTCAGAAAATTCTTCTATCATATGTACTCTTAGAGGATCTTTTTGTTTCCTACCTAGTTTCTTGATAAACAATTCCTTGATCACCTTACTATAAATTGGAATGTCCTTTATGGCTTGTAACAGGGGAATTTTGACACAGATATTCTTAAATTCATTTAAAATGTCAAATTTTAGTCGAATCGTTGGTTTCTCAATTGCTAATGTCTATGGATAAGGAGGGGATTTTGTAATCTTTGAAGATTCACTTTGGGGAAGCTTATGTTCTTGGTCTTTGGGAGTAATAACATCTTCCCACTTAGTGTCATATATGGGCTAGTCAGGAGTTTCATCTTCTTCTTCTTCCCGGATGACTACTAAAGGCCTTTGCTTATCTATAACTTTCCTCGACCTTAGTTGAATCTCATGTAATGGAATAGGAGAAATAACATATGTTGGGAAGGTTTGCAGCTCAACATTGTGAAGAGGCTGAGTTGGTTTATTATTCAGGTTAGGCACCGGTTATGCTGGTAATAATGTTGGTCTTGGGGAACTTGTATTTTGAAATTGTTGGGGTTGTTGTGGAATAGGAGGTAAAGGTAGGGGGACAAAACCTGGAAAAAGTTGTTGGATGTTTGGTGGAAACTATGCATAAGGATGAGTGGGCATAGGAATAGATGGAATCTGAGTGTTCCCTTGGGTATGTCATCCTCTCCATCCTTGTAGCCAAGGGTGGTGTGAAGCATACTGTGGAGACCATTTTTTCCAATTTGGTGAGTTCCATTTTTGTGGTTGTTGAAAATAAGGTGGAGCTTGAGGTAGTATATCTTGGTATGTAGGCTAACTCCTAGGCTTCCATGGCCTCCTAGGTGCATAAGAAGATTCCCTAGGATCCCCACTTCTATAAATGGCTAATAAACCGAGAAATGATGGGCATTTTTCAGTTGGGTGATCTTCAGTACATAAGCCACAAATTGAAATGTTTTCTAATGGGCATTACCTTGAGGAATGCTTCCTCATGCACCTTGGACAAAATATGCAAATTGTTGCATTCTCTTCCTCTTGTTTCTTCTTGATCTTTAAAGTGTCCAACTGGGAATCTATTGTACTTAGAATATCGGTTTTGAAGTTTTCCAATACGTTTCCTATTTCTACCCTTGTAATCCCACCATAACTAACTCCTTTTAGGTTTCTACTATAAGGATCTCGAGCACTCATTCCAGTTTTGACCCTACTTCTCAAGTAATTTCTACACATTTCATAGATTTTCGTGAATGTTTTATGGGAGATGTCTCTTGATGCCATCAGGTTAAGTGTCTCCATATATTCTTCCAAAATTCATTTAAGAAAAAGAGTCATGACTGCATCATCTGGAAGGTCATAATATTTTGATTTTTGTGAAGTATAAGAAAACTGTTCCATGTAATCTTCAAGACTCTCATCCTCTAACTGTTGAATTTTAAAAATATCATTACGAATCCTTAGATTTGAAATATTCTTGGTATTTCTTAAGAAATATAGTCTTCATATCTTCCCAAGATCTAATACTAGACTCTCTTTATCCCATGAACCATCTAAGTGCATAATCCTTGAGAGTGGCAGGAATTTTTTTTAATTTCTGGGCATCTTGTAAGTAGTTATAAATTATACACGAGATGTCAAACTCAAATAGGAAGGTATTTGGGTCCTCACTACTCTTACCATAAAAGGTGGGTAGTGAAAAGAGTGGAATTTTATTTATGTTAACATTTTGTGTGGTATCCAAAATTGGAAACCCAAAAGTGGTTTTTGTTTGGATTCCAACTTCTTCTCCCTCATAATGTCTCACATGGTTGTGATCCTCCTGATCATCCATACTAATCTGATTCCCAAAGAGAGAATACTTGAATGGTTTTATCCTTGAAGATAACAAAGTGTCCCAAGGTTCTTTTTCATGAAGGATATTCCTTCGATAGGAATATTTGGATGTCCGAGACTTTACTCAAGCCTGTTGAAACTATTGGTTCCAAAGTTGTTGTTTCAAATTGGGATACAACTATATTTGTTGAACTACCAAAGAAGGCATTCACCTGTTTAGTTTCAATGATATCTACAAAGTTAGAGTCCCCTGATGGTGGTGAAAAGGAAAAGGTTGTGTTGGTTGGTTCTGATGAATGTTTGAATGGTCTTTCCTCCTGTCCCAATAATGTTGATGTCTCAATTGTTTGCTCTATGGTTTCCCCAATTTGAGTCTCTTCTGAGACTTTTTTATCTCTTTGGGTTGAGCTATCCCCTACTTTCCAATATCGTTCTGTGGATTTTATGGATGGAGTGTTCCTTCCTCCAAAAAGGTTAGAAGGAACCTTGATCGAAAGTTTTGGTTTGGTTTTGATATATCTACCCTTTGGGTCCCTAGGTTTGTTCATCAAAGAGGTACAAAAATGAAAACTACCATTGAGTTTGGGGGAACCTACTATAATATATGTGCAGGTTATTACAACTTGTCTTAAATTCCCCCCGCCACCAAACTACTACTAATGCTCATAAATAATCTACTTTCTAATTGTTTTCTACCTTTGGACAACTGCTCGACAACGACACCAAAAATGATGGGTAAACTATATGTACTAATTTACCCCAGTTAAATTTTCAACCAGGGTAAGTAAAATTAGAGTTGTGACACAGTATGAGTCAAGGAAAAAAGAAAATCTAACAGAAATATTAACTAGCTAAAAGGATGGTCTACCCTAGGGATCAACACTCTTTTTCAATTTATAGTTCTACATTAAAAGATGACTTTTAAAATCCATTTAAGGAACATATTCTATGTTAAATATACAAATAAACCTTTAACTAATGAGCTTTAAGCAATCTAGGACTACAAACTATGTTGGAAAAACCGACTACACTGAGAGGGGGGGTGAACAATGTAGGGATATTTTTTCCAAAACTTCCCCTTCACAAAACTCATTAGTTAGAAATCACCATTAACACATTACATGTTGTTGTCATTTATAACCAGTTAAATGTGAATATATATCAACACCATATATCAGCAATATATCATCAAAAAATCATCACAACAAGGAACACAAGATGTATGTACAATTTATTTTTATTACAGACTTGAATCCTTGGGTTTATCAGCAACAATTGAATAGAGTACAACTCTACAAGACCACCATCTCTATAATGAAAGAATCAACTTACACCCTCAGTACCAACTGAGATGAGGCAACAATCCTCAATAGATATCAATCTGTCAACAGGTACATGACCTGTCGGTAGTGCAACACACGTATGTACGTGCCCTACCAGTAGTACAACTTGTGTATGTACACATCCATTCTGTACTACATCCTGTGTACCACATCTGAGAAACAAGGGTTTTATTTTCATCACACACTCAAATATTCTACAACCTTCAATCACATTCTATTCCATCTTTCATTGTCCAAACTGACCCATAGCCAATCACAACGCATCCAAGCCCTCCAACAACATACTCATGCTCCTCAACCATACAATACATATGCTACTCAATCATGTATAAGCAATCAACATACTATAGCAATCATATCAGTACTGAATCATAAGAGTGTTTCTCACTCCATCAACCAACATAAACCATATCATAAAATCCATGCCAAGAATGCCTTAAGAATTCACTACACAACAAGTAAGAGTATCCATCAACACAACAATGTAACCATACTATAATTTCTATGGCAGATCTGAGCCCATAGGATACAGATCCAGAACTTGCTTCAGTCTCCAAGAGCCTGTCATCAACTCAACCACAATTATTCATGACTTCATCCACTATACATGCCATGTACTCATTCATCCCGTGTATGTACGTGCCCTGGATCACTACAACTCGCGTATACCTCAGAAACTAGGGTTTCTAAACTTTTGAGACTTTTGTCGTCATGATCTCAAACTTCTCGAAACTTTGATGCATCCATGAGATCCTCTAGATCATCTCTCTCTAAGAATAGATCTTCAATATATTTTCAAGAGATGCACACAAGAGATACATGAGAGATTCATTTCAAAATAGACCCCTGCTTCTTATTTATACTCTCCAAGTAGCTTCCTTAGAAGCATCTTCTAGGTCACTTAACCCACTCCTAGGTCACTTAACCCATTTCTAGGTCACTTAACCTATTTCTAGGTCACTTACCCTATTTTCCTCATTTTTAGGGTTAACCACTTTCCATAATTAGAAGTTCTCCATTTCTTTATCATTCAAATTTTCCTCCTTGACTTTGTCACTTTTCTTTAACATTTAAATAATAATTTCTTCTTTGCAATATCTTTGACTTCTTTGACCTTTGGGGATTCAAGACTACATATGAGGGTCCTCCAACTTCGTAAGGCCATAACTCTCATACCATGAAGAGTTATTTAATATCCCCCGGTAGATCCCCAGTTGTAATTATGAATTGTAAACATATTTGATAGACTAGTGAGTCGAGTTATAATAAGCTAGGAGGCTTATGCTATGATTAGGCCGGAGATCCTAGGATGCTAAGGTCAGGAGCCTGTTTTGTATATGTAATTATGCAAAATCATTAATAAAAATATACACATCGTTGTGTGTAGACTGACCATGAAGAAAGAGGGGGGACTAAGCTTCCACAAGGCTGGCCAAGGGAGGGGGCTAAGTGTTTGGGCCTAGGGGCTAAGCTAGGGAGATTACCTCTAAAGGAATAATATTTTAATATTAATTCCTAAAGGCTAAGGTGGACATGTTGAGTGTTTTCCTAAATTCCTGGAAAAGGAACGTATGCTAAGTGGAGTGCATGCGACTGCAGGAAGACAGGTGTCAACCTGGGCGCATGCAGTTATAGTTGGGAAATCTAGAGTTGTTGGGTTCCCTTCCCATTATGTCATCCTCCTCCTAAGTTCCCTGGGATCAAGGTATGTCTGAACCGGTTTTTCCTCTACATATGCATTTTCATACCCATGCACAACAAAGGAAACCCTCACGTGAAGTGTTGATTAAGGTTGGTTGTCATTGATGTCAACCCTTGAAGAAAGACCCGTAGCAAAAAGGTTTGGGTAATGGACCCAATAGTGTTTGATGTAAATATGACTCATTATATTTTTGTCATGGTTGATAAGAAGTAAATATGGATGAACTCCAAAGTGGTCCCCTTATGGTGAAAGCCCTCACAGGAAGATGCTTTGTGGAGTAAGAGAACCCATGCTTAATTGTGGAATAATGAGATGAAGGAAAACGAATTTGTTAAGTAAAATATCCTATATGGATAGTTCTTGTCATTTCATTTCCGGTGGTATGTGGAACGTCACATAATTCCTCACCGTTAGAGAGTTATGGCCATGAGAAGTTGGAGACCCCAGGTTTGGGTAATGGACCCAAGTTTGTTTGATGGGTAATGGTATGAGTTATGATATATTTTCAGATAATACTATTCGATATGGATAGTACATTTCATGCCATTTCTGGTGGTATGTAGAACATCACATAACTCCTCACGGTTTGAGAGTTATGGCCTTACGAAGTTGGAGGACCCTCATATGTCATCTAGAAGCCCCAAAAGGTCAAAGTAATCAAGGTGGTTTAAGAGATTTTAAAAGGTAAATAATAAAGTGAAGTATATTATAATTCAAAGTGAATACAAAATAAATTATTTCAATAATAATTTTAATGGAGAAATTAGAAGTGGACCCAACCCTAAAATAAGGAAAGTGGGGCCTTGTGACCTAGAAGATGTTTTTAAGGAAGCTACTTGGAGAGTATAAATAAGAGGCAAGGCTCTCTCATTTGAATCAAAATTGAGAATATTGAATATCTATAGGTGTCTAAGTTATACAAATGATATCTAAGCTGAAATTCTAAGGAAAGTGAAGAAAAGAAGGCCGAAATGCAAGGAAGGATAAATTCTTTTGATGGTGCTTTCTAAGGTATGTTATTTTCAGGTCATCTCACCATTTTCACTATAACCTTTTTTATATACTGATTCAGATCCTAAAATTTCTATGCAAGTGATAAAACATATCCAAGTATCTGTGGTTAAAAATTCATCTTTTGGGTCGTTGTATTTTGGGATTTACACTCTGTGGAAAATAGGGTTTGTGGCCAGTCCTGAAACTAGTCAAAATCAGGTGTTTCGGGTAAAAACATCATAACTTCTTCATAACAGATCAACATGTAGTGAGAAAAAAAAAATTGGTTATGGTACAGTCTTTAGTATGTTTTGTAATAGTTTCAGATCATTTCATCAAATATTTTGTGCGGGGAACGCTCTACAAGGTCACTCTCTAGAATAAGCCATAATTTAGCAAGGTATGCCATTTTTGCTATAACTCCTTTTCTGAGAGGTTCCAAGTAGTTCCACTTGGAGGAATTTCATAAAACACACTAAAGAACATTGTATATCAGTTTGATATATTTATACATTACAGGTTCAAAGTTATGATTACTTCAAGTTAGGGTTGTTGACTAATCCAAAACGAGGCATGTGAGACTAAAGAAAAGTTTGATGAAAATGATAGTCTCTTGTTTTTAAAGTTAAGGAATGTTTGCAGGAATGTGATCATATACACCAGGTCTATTACAAAGCTACAAATCATATTTGTATTGTGAAATTGATGAGGGCTTTTGGTTGTGGCACATGTTGAGTACATGGTTGAGACAAGTAGTTGATGAGTTGACACATACATGAAGTGTATAGTTGATGATGTTAGTACATATTGATGATTCATAGTTGATGAGTAGTTGACACATGATTGGAACATACTTGGTACATGGTTGGATGCACTTGTTTATAGTACAGGTTGATTACAGGTTGGTGCATGGTTGATGCACTTGTTTATGGTTGATTACAGGTTGGTGCATGGTTGATGCACTTGTTTATGGTACAGGTTGATTATAGGTTGATGCATGGTTGATGCATGGTTCAGATTTATTAGTACATGTTTACAGCGGTATATCTCACAGTGATAGTGTGACAGTGGTTCCATCATTCTACCTCTACTTCAGGGTGGCAGGACAGGGCAAGGACAAGTGATTGTAGCCACCTTCCAGTTGTAGCCAGAGAACATTGGGGGTTGTAGCCTCCTTCTGGTTGTAGCCATAGATTTGGGGATTTGGAGCTTCCCTTAGGTTGTAGCTCGAGAAACTAGCGGGTTGGAGCCTCCTTCCAGTTGCAGCTGGAAAACAAAGGAAGTTGGTGCTTCCAATGAATGTAATTCTTCAAGACATATAAGAAAAATCATTCTATGGTTTTCTCCCGATTTGGGTTTCCACATAAAAAACTGGTGTATTGTGTATGTGTGTGATTGTTTATTTATTATTGCTCATTATTGGATAATAATTCTACATTGATATAACATTTGAAGAAAATGATTATAATTACGTTATTACTGATTCACCCCCCCTCTTAGTAATCCAACAATTGGTATCAGAGAAGGTTCCTTTAGAAATCAGTTTAACCACTGAAAGGTAGATCATGGAGAGTACCAACTTGTATAAAAATGGAATACCACAGTTTGATGGACAAAAGTATGCTTTTTGGAGCATAAGGATGAAGGCATATATACAGGGACATGGATTTCAAGTTTGGCAATCAATTGTAGATGGATACACAACACTAACAGTTCCACCAACAAATGACAAAGAAGTGAAACTCGGTGAGAATAATTCCAAATCCATAAATGAACTTTTGAATGGTCTCAGTGATACAATATTCACCAAAGTTTCACATTGTAAATATGCTAAAGATATTTGGGACAAGCTTTGAAATATTTATGAAGGAGATTCAAAAGTCAAAACAGAAAAGCTTCAAACTTACAGAGGTCATTCGAACAACTAAAAATGAAGGAAGATGAAGATATCGCAACCTACTTCTTACGAGTCGATGAAACAGTGAATGCAATCATAGGATTGGGAGAAGAAATCGAAGAATCTGTAATTGTTCAAAATGTACTAATATCTCTTCCTATGAGATTCAACCCTAAGATATCAACACTAGAAGAAAGATCAGATCTAAACTCAATAAGCATGGATGAACTTCATGGAATCTTCACAACATATGAGATGAGAACTGAACGAGAAAATCCAGATGTAAAAGAAGAAGCCTTCAAAGCATCCAAAAGATCAAAGAAAAAGAAAAAGGAACAAGAAGAATATAGCAGCAGCAGCGATGTCTCGGAAGATGATGACGAAGTGGCCAACTTCGTCAAAAGACTGAACAAGGGAACCAACGATAGGTACAGAGGTAAGCTTCCTTTAATTTGTTTTAATTGTGATGGTATTGGTCATTTTTCTAACAAATGTCCTCATAAGAAAAAGAGAAATGATGAAGGTTACTCAAAAGACAGATAAACATATAAAGGTAAAAGAACTACAAAGAAAGTTTTCAAGAAAAACTTTTGCACCAAAGAAGACATCTCATCATCAGATGAAGATGAAGTCAGTGACAGTGAAACATGGAGAGTTCTATTCATGGCAGTAGAAGAATCTGATAAAGAAGACTCTGAAGAAGAATATGAAGAAGCATATGAAGAAGAAATTGAAGAGGCGGAAGTTTACTTCCTAGAAGAATTAATGAGTGCCATAGAAGTTATCAGAAGAGAAAAGAAGAAAAACAATAAAGTACAAGTAGAACTAGATAAGAAAAAAGACACTCAAGAACTAGAACACATTATTACAAAATTGAAGGTTCAAATAGAAGAAGATAAAATAATTGAAGAAGCACTCAAAGAACAACTAGAAGGAAAGGACGAGATCATTGGAAACCTGGAAGCAGAGATTGTCACACTAAGAAAGGATATTCAAAAGAAAAATAT
>ML818902.1:0-19034 GCA_009831015.1 Picea engelmannii | reverse complement strand
ACTTGAGAATATTGAATATCTATAGGTTTCTGAGGTATACAAATGATATCTAAGCCGAAATTCTGAGGAAAGTGAAGAAAAGAAGGCCGAAATACAAGGAAGGATAAATTCTTTTGATGGTGCTTTCTAAGGTATGTTATTTTTAGGTCATCTTACCATTTTTCGCTATAAATTTTTTTCTATAATGATTCAGATCCTAAAATTGATATGTAAGTGAGAATACATATCCAAGTATCTGTGGTTAAAAATTCAGCTTGTGGGTCTTTGTATTTTGGGAGTTACACTCTGTGGAAAATAGGGTTTGTGGCCAGTCCTGAAACTAGTCAAAATCAAGTGTTTCGGGTAAAAATGTCATAACGTCTTCATAACAGATCAAAATTCAATGAGATCAAACGTGTTGGTTAGGGTACCATATGTAGTATGTTGTGTAATATTTTTAGATCATTTCATCAAATATTTTATGTGGGGCACGCACTACAATGTCTCTCTCTAGAATAAGACATAATTAAGCAAGGTATGCCATTGTTTCTATAACTCCATTTCTGAGAGGTTCCAAATAGTGCCACTTGGAGGAATTCCATAAAATAGATTGAAGAACATTGTATATCATTTTTAGATCTTTATACATTACAGGTTCAAAGTTATGATTACTTCAATTTAGGGTTGTTGACTAATCCAAAACGAGGCATGTGAGACTAAAGAAAAGTTTGATGAAAATGATAGTCTCTTGTTTTTAAAGTTAAGGAATATTTGCAGGAATGTGATCATATACACTAGGTCTATTACAGAGCTACAAATCAGATTTGCATGATGAAATTGATGAGGGCTTTTGGTTGTTGCACATGTTGAGTACATGGTTGAGACAAGTAGTTGATGATGTTGGTACATATTGATGATTCATAGTTGATGAGTAGTTGACACATGATTGGAACATACTTGGTACATGGTTGGATGCACAGATCCAAAAGTCGACTAAGTGTCGAAGCAACCCTCTAAGGAGAAAGGGGTTCGATAAACGAAGCCCAGGAGGAGTAGCGATATTGTAAAACCACAACTTACGTGGTATTTGGCCACAGGCAGAGAGATCAAAACACTGGTGGTGTTGGGACCGTAGGATCTATTCAGAAAGAAGGGAAAGCTTTTACGACCGTTAGATATGGAGAAGGTGTAGAAGGGTTATCCCGGAAGCCCTTCGGACTTCGCGACTTTGGTGAAGTTGATGAAAACTAAGAGAAATGTCGAAGCCCAAAACTCCGAAGTCTAGAGGAGAGATCTACATCATAGATCTGGGGAGAAGTCTTATCATTAGATCAAATGAAGAGTGGAAGATAAAGAGGTTCACAATTTCAAATTTTGGAATATTGGAAGGAAGAAAGTGTAAGAACTTTTGAAGTCCAAAACTATGAAGTGATGTGGCATGGTGATGTCACTTCATATGACGTGGACACATGGGTTGTGTGCCCCCGTGTAAGTGGGTTTTGAACCTATAGAAGTTTGAAATGTAGTTTGTAAAGTGATGCATGTCACTCATCTGAATGGGCCACATATCAGCCGCAAGTATTCTGCCTTGTGTCATCATGTATGAGAAAGGTTAGTGGGGCCTGAGGTTACATAACGTAGTTAAAGGTCAGAGGACCGACAGTGGCATTGATCATGATACATCAAGATCAACGACCATAAGGAATTGCGGGGACCCAAGTTGCATGGAAGCTAATTCTCCAAGGTGGTCCAGCAATCCAAACCATGGTTTCACCGAGGGGTTACGTGCCAGTGTCAGAATAATTGTGGGATGAAAGGAGGGTTACTCCAAAACCACCGTTGCATGCCCCCACAATTGGGAAAATGTTAAGTGATGTAACATAATGGTGTCACAAAAAGTTATTGGCAATGTTCAGAGATTAAAAGTTCGAAATGTGCTTATGCACAAACTTTCGAAGCTCCAAAGTCCCAAAGCTTCGATGACAGAAGTTTCACAGCGAGTGTCAGCCATTGGATGTTGGGTAGACATGGACCATTGATCCACCCTACTTCGGGACTTCGGTAACTCGGAACTCCAAAATATTGTTGTGTTGTGCTTTGAAAACTTTCGAACCCAAGCACCTATTGATATAGTGCTTTATCATGACCCATGGTCGCTTGGGTCGGGGGCTGAGATAATAGGGCTATTGCTCGAAAAATATGTTAAATAAGGGAAAAGGGTTAGGAAGGAAGTAGGTGGGTTTCGTCTGGTTTGAACCCGCATCAAAAGAATACTGAAGAGTTACAAATTTGTGATAGGGTCCAACAAATATCTAAGAGCCATTAGCTAAGAGAAAAGAGATCGTTGCACAAGAAGTGCATCAGAGAAGAAGAGCAAGTTTTAAAGGATCATAGATTTCTACTCAAGGCTCATAATTGAGCAAGGAAGATGTGATTGGGAAGGTCTCGGAAAGAGGAATCCAGATGTAATGGTTACCTTAAAACATAAAAAGTGATAGAGATGTCTTCAGATAGAAGAAAGAAGGCGAGAGAGAGACTTCTTGGTCTTTAGATGAATTTTCATTGTAATGTGTCTGTGAAAGACAGGAGTTGTAATCATGTTTTTTTTTTTTGAAATGAATAGAACAGAGAAAATCGATCAAATTGTACAGTGTTGATATTATTTCATAGTTTACTGTTATTATGTGTTTTGTGAATGTATGATGTTCTTGGTGAGAGAATGAGTTTGCAAAGAAATTGAATAAGTTTCAAGTGTTCTCTTATGTAAGATATGCAAGGAGTGCATACTGAGTGTAAGGAGTGTGCATGAGAGAGTCTTTTTTGACTCGAAGCTCAGAAGAGATAGTGTAGAACTTTTGTATGTAGAGTGTGCATATCAAGCGCAAGGAGTGCATATAGAGGGAACTTGTTTTAAGTTAGAAGGGCTCAACAAGATGAGTGTAGAGTGTGTGAGGAGGGCACCAGAAAGTCTTTTGGAAGACGCAGAAGGGTCAAGTCCCTTTGAGACTGAGTAAGTTAAAAGCTCAGGGAGAAACAATGCAAGTTCGCATGCACAGTGCAAGTGTGCACCAAGGTGAAGTTAAATTTTAGTAACAGAAGCTCGGGAGGGAAAACACCATTGAAGCCTTCGAAATATTCGAAATCCTACAAGTTAGGGAGGAAGTCAAGTCCAGAAGAATTGATGCCAAGATATTTGGCAAGAAGTCATTGGGAACCTAAACGGATGGTAGGAATCCTTGGAGGGAGAAGCTTTGATAGCCATGCATCATTAGATCAAAAGAAAATGCGAGGAGGATAACATCGGTACTCATTCAACACTCAAAATCGCAGTAGAGGTAGCAAACCGTCGATCGCAAGGAAGATCGAACCGTTGATTCCTTTCATCGGGAAATTGGAAATCGGGAGCTGGGAGAACGGAGGAAGTTTCTCTAAAAAATATTGAAACGTGAACATCTGATTCGCGAGGAGAGATCTAGACCATTGAATCATGGAAAGTGTGAGTCGTTGATCTGACACACTTGAATTTTGTGAAGTCGAAAGTTGGAAAGGGGAAGAGAATTGTTTTCTGATTTCATGAACCACAAAGTCCCGATTCACGAGAAAGGATCCACATCGTTGGATTACAAGGAGTTGTGATTCGTTGGATCTAACTCACATGGATTTCGGAAAACTAGAGATCAAAAGAAAAGAGGGGAACTTTTTTTAGAAACCCCGAAATGCGAATTATCGATTCAAGAGGAATTGATCTGGAACGTTGAACCTGGAAAGCTATGGACCATTGATTTGAGGTGAACGGGGTTCAGGAGTTCGGACCTTGGGAGAAAGGAGGAGAGATAATCCTCAAAGCTCACGAAGGGTAAAGTCTGGTAGCGCTCAGAAGCTAGGCCCCAGGTCATAGCTAGAGGTCATGCTGGTGGAAGTTAAGAGAAGAGATAGTATGTGCTAGACTCTTATTTCAGATTTCAGGGATAGAGAGAGTCGAGGGTGACTCATATCGAAACACCCGGTATGTGAAATCTCGAAACACCTTTTGGATAGGTGCATGGTCATAGCCGATGGTCACATAGAGGAAGCTTATGCCCGCCGCTAGTTCTTGTGGGTGAGGTTTCGCTCAAGGCCTATGGATTTGTTTCGTGGAGGTTCTAGTAAGGACCCGAAGAGATTCCCCAGCTCCGAGTGTTGAATATCCATTGAATGGGAGGTCAACAGACCCCATTGAGGTGGGGTCACTGCATCAAAATTTCTTAGGGTAGGAATAATTATGCACAATGATCACAGTGGGATCACAATAAGATTTAGGAATCTAGGAAGAATTGAATACTTCTGGGATTAGCAATAAAAAAATTTATAGGGAGAAAGAAGTTTCTGCAATTGGGTCAGCCAGAGGAAAGAATGCTTGCATGTTTTCAAGTGTTGTTGGTGATATTGTTGCATAAGGAAGGAAGCAATAGAGGGATGAAGTGTTGGTTATAATTTTGATAAAAAAAGCAAGAAAGATTCTACTTCCATCAGATATTCATGTAGTATAAAAACTTATTAATGGCAGTCATGTAGGTATGAGTTTTTATCACTCTTTTTGCATAATTGCTGAAAGGAAATTTTGGTAATAATTTCCTCATCCAGAGTTATTTTATAAAATCACATCATTATATTATTGAATGCATACCATTGGATGTGGTAAGGGCTGGAGGCATATATTAGTTCAAATATTTTTAGCTTTTGAATGCACACACTGACATGGTAGAATGTCACGTTAATTTGGTTATGGGGTAATAACCAAAGAATTAAAGATAAGAACTGGTTATAGGAATAAATGCCAGTAAGCTAGTCATGTATGAGACCAGGACCTAGTTGGATATGGAAAGGTTATGAGCCACACAGGTACTAAAAGCTTCCTACTTTTAAATAAAACTTGGGTTGCAACCTTTTTGCTAACACTAATGAACACCACAGAATTATATTCTTGGTGTAGTGTTCGGGTTGAAAAGGAAGGCATCCAATTAATTGGGAAGACAATAGGAAGTGTGTGAAGAATGTGTAAACACATTGTCTATAATTCCAACTTATGGATGGTGAGATACATGACTGAAATAAATAGCATTATGTAATTCAATGCAGGGTGCACTGAATAAGAATGCATTGAGAATTGCACTCATGCATAGTAAGTGATAGAATTGTATACTAAATGAAATGGTTGAATGTGTTTTGTAAGTACATGCATATATATATTATTGCATGGAAATAATTGTTACTAACAATTGAAATGTTGTTAACTCATAAAGTTGAGGACATTTCAGGGAGGTGTTAGACATTGCAACAGAAAAGTTGCAAGTAATGTAGTCACATGAGCATTGACTACAGGAAATTTTCTTGTTCAAAAAAGAAGTAATGAACTTATAGATATTATTGTGAACATGCATATGTATAGAATGACGAGTCGTTCTATTTTAGTAATTGTTGGGTAATTGTGATTGAATTGCTAAGTGCAGGAAATTCTAAGACCACTGCATAATAATTTGTACATATTGCAATTGAATTATGATGTACAGGAAATACTGACAATTTTTTGGCAGTATGCAAGATGAATTCTTGCAGGAAAATGGTTTGCAGTTTGGTGCCTGTGGAAAATCACAAGGATGGTTGCATTCATAATATGGCAACATCCAGGATGAATTATGAAATAGAATTTCATGTTTTGGGGGAAAAAGTTGAATTCCCTTTTGAACTAATTCCCGTAATTGTTGGTGTGTATACATATCACTCTAGACCACCACTATGGTGACTTGGTTCACCTCAAGTTGAACTCATTGAGTTATACAGAGTATATCATGTGTAAATTATTTATTATTCACAACGGTTAATGAGAATTCTTTCCATTCTTTCTCTCCTTCTTCTTCTTTTTCCAATTCTCTCTACAAATGTGTGTATCATTGTTTAGCTATATCTATTCTATGCAGTTTCAACACATTTACATGGTATCAAAGCTGATGGAATGCTAAGCAAAATCTACACCAAAAAAATTTGCAGGTACAAAAGATTGAAGACAGTGGAAAGATGGAATTCCAAAAAGAATTCATTCTTACACCTTACAACTATTTTGCATGGAAGGAGAAAATAGCCATACATCTATGATCTAGAGGGTTGTATAGGTTAACCATGAATATAGATACAGAGCCGACATCAGCCATAGAAAAATCCAAGTACTTAAATCGCATGGATGAGGCACTCAGAACAATTTGCAGTCTTATTTCTCCCGATCTCCTTTTTCATATATCTTCTTGTAAGACTCCCAATGAAGCCTGGACCATCTTGGAAGGGCTCTTTGGAAAACAGGATGAGATGAGGGGACACATGTTGGAGGTGGAGTGACTCACATTGGATCCAAAAATCTTCAAGAATATCCAATATTTCTTTACAAAATTCAAGGATTTACTGTCGCAACTCAAAGCTTGCGGGGTTGATAAATCGAAGGAGGAGAAACAAATGGTTCTCACCATTCTCTCCAAGCTTGGTCCTGAATTATCTGTATTCGTATCTACATTCCATACTGTCAGATTCACCTCTGGAGCCACCTGGAAGATGCCTTCTCTTGAGGAGTTTATTGAATCCACGACACAAGAGCAAACCAAGCTCATCAACATGGGCGCAATCAAAGGCCCAAGGGTGCATGCACTCACTGTTCATGATGGCAGCCACAAATATCAGAAATCTAAATATAAATATAATCAAAAATCTCATGCACATATGAAGAAGGAAGGGTACACAAAACCCTTCACCGATGCCTCCGAATCCAAAGGAGAAAAGGGAAAAAAAGGAGAGAAATGCACATACTTTCACAAATGATTCCATTCGGAATCCGCATGCATGCAAAATAAAATAGATCTGATGTCTCAAAAACTTCAAAAAAACAGCCTCGGAGATCGCATCCCCGAGGGTGCAAAGAAGAAGAAGCTAGAAGATCCAAATTCCAAGAAAGGTAATTCTATCCATGCCTTGATTGCCATCAACTCCTCTCCCAATGCTTGGATTGTAGATTCAGGAGCATCACATCACATGGCTGCCTCAGAAGCACTATATTCTTCTTTGGATGCATGCAAAGGTCCTCCCATTCTGATGGGGTACAACTCTTATGTCAAAGTCACCAAAAAAGGAAGGATTGAACTCACCAACGGAAGCTTCGAGAACGTGTTGCATGTTCCCAAGATTTATGTCAACCTTCTCTCTATGTATCAAATGATGAATTTTGGCACCGGAAAGAAAGTCATCTTCACACCAAATTCTGTGGACATCTACAACATGCAAACCAACTCCAGGTTGCTACTGGTGAGGTAAATCATCAGTCTAGATTGTATACATTTTCTGAATTCATTGAACCTGATTCTACTTTACTACTTACTCATCCTGATGAAAGTAGTAGGATATGACACGAAAGGTTTGGACATTTCAATTTCAAATACATGAAATAGATTAGCAAGCACAAATTAGTTGATGGTCTACCATACATCCATTTCTCCAAGGGAGTATGTGAGGGATGTGTTCTCGAAAACACCCTCAAGAGAAATTCGACAAGGGAAAGTCTCAGCGAGCTTCCACACCTTTAGATCTGATCCACAGTGACCTCATGGGTCCTTTTTCGCATCCATCGATCAGCAAAGTAAGGTTTGTTCTCATTTTTGTTGACAATTTCTCATGTTTTACATGGATCTACTTTCTCAGGAAAAAATCAGAAGTCTTTCAACACCTGAAATATTTCAAATCCTTGGTTGAGACACAGTTCAGAAATAATATAAAAGTCCTTCAAACTGATAACGGGGGAGATTATGTGAATCATGAGATCCACAATATTTTCCATGAGGTAGGGATTTAGTTGCAACATACAGTTCCCTACACTCCGCAGCAAAACAGAGTTGCTGAGCGGAAAAATCAATCTCTAAAGGAGATGGCATCTTGCATGTTGCATGCAAAGTCACTACCAGAAAGACTATGGGCTGAAGCACTTAATTGTGAAACATACATCCAAAATAGATATCCCCATAGATCTTTCAGGGATAAGACCCCCTACGAGGCTTGGAGCAGCCTCAAACCAGAAGTGACCCACTTTCATATTTTTGGTTCACGTGCATGGGCTAGGATTCCCTCTGAAAAGAGGAAGGCACTTGATCCACAGAGCACTGAGTGAATTTTTGTTGGATACCCTGACGACGTGAAGGGATATCATGTTATTTATATTTCCTCAGACCGTCTCATCATTGAGTGTAGTGTCCAATTCGAGGAAAGTGTCTCTCATGTACATCAGCAGCCGCATGTAGATACCTTCACTCTTCCACCTATTTGAGATGATGAGCATGCACATGCCGACTCTTATTTAGATGAGAGTTATGATTCAGAGGACTCAGATGATTCAGATTCAGATTTAGAGTCAGTACAGTCAGATGCAGAGTCACAGCATCCATATGTAGTTGCATAGCCATGGCAGAGGCCCAAGTGGACATAGACTACTCTTCAAGATGCAGGGGATCTCGTCGGTGATCCAACCGATACTAGGAGGACTCGATCTAATTTCGAGGAGCCTCATGTTGCACTCACTACCACTGAACCATTTCCATCTAGGAATCTTTTCTTAGTTTAGTCTTCTGATCCATAGTATTATGGCGAGGCTGCTGGAAATCCCTTTTGGGAATCCGCCATGCAAGAGGAGTACAACTCCCTCCTCGAGAACTAGACTTGGGATCTGGTTCCCCTTCCTTCTGGGAGGAAAATTGTTAGATGTAGATGGGTCTACAATACCAAGATCATAGTGGATGGACAGATCAACAAATACAAATCTAGGCTTATCGCCAAAGGCTTTCAGCAAGTTCATGGTATTGACTATGATGAGACCTTCTCTCGAGTAGCGAAGATGGATTCCATTCGATTGGCCCTTGCCATTGCGGCAACCAAGGGATGGGAAGTCCATCAAATGGACGTGAAGAATGCATTTCTTCATGGTCATCTCTCCGAGGAGATATACATGGAGCAACCCTAGGGATTTATGCAGGACTCATATTTGGTTTGTCGATTGAAGAAGTCACTTTATGGCCTCAATGATCCGGATTATTTTCGGCATGAAATGAGATCGGAGATATAATAAAGAAATGCACAGAGATATCATAGATATTCAATAATATAACAGAAATATATCATAGATGCGACCATAAACATAGATATACAGTAATACACAATTTCTATTAATGAAATAAATGTACAGAGGCTATAAAATACAGAGTGAAAGACTCGATAGAATGGTGGCAGCTTATCTCTGAGAAGAGATGTGACGGCTACTCGCATTCACAAGAAGATGCTTACAATGAGGCTATGAAGGCCTTTTTACAATAAATAGGAATGCCAAAAACCCTAGACATCCAAAAACCTAACCCTAGGAGATGAAGCGCCAAAAGTCATGTGGGCCCCATTTGGGTAAGTTAGTACATCAACTTCCCAGGGTCGTAACTTTTGCATATGATATCTGTTTTAGGCGTATGATAGCTCGTTGGAAAGGTATCATAGAGGAGATTCATTTTAGAGGATAAATAATGCATTTGGATATCATTGAGAACCTCTATCTTGAAAAACCTTCATTTAGGCCCTCAAAATGGCCTTGGAAGTTAAAACCTGCTAAAAATAGTAAATTGCCAAAATTGCCAGAAAACTGTTTTGAGCCAGTCGGTAAAGGTGGGTGACCACCGATATCCACCTGGATCAATCCTCCCTCCTTAGGAATCAATGCTCTCCATTGTGTTGAGCTCCTGGGGAAGAGGGAAAAGCGTTTGCTAGATCTGCATCTTGGTGAGTTGCTTGTATTGCTGGAGACGTCGCATTGCATAGTTTGTGGAAGTCTGTCATGAACCTGTTGAAGCTGAGGCTATTCAACAAGTCAATCTACATGAGAGGAAGGTGTGTAGAAGGAATCTTTTCACTTTGTTGCAACCTTATTGACCTGCTTTTGTTGGATAGAAGCTGCAGGGGGCGAGGCTGTAGTGGTTGCAGTGTCCTTCTGTTCCCCTTATGAACATATTGTGAAGAAGCTAAATTTTGCAGTATGAGATACTACCTTGCGACACTTTTTAGGTGGAACAATAGTTGGAACTACCTCTAGTATTCTGTAGAGATGACCCCCCAGAGAAACAATGACACTACGGGGTCGAGACTCATAAACACCATGGTGCTTCCACATATATGGTTGGCCCAAGAGAACATCACGGACATCTAGTGGGGAAACATCACATAATACCTCATCCTTGAAGGGCTGGATGTCATATGACAATTGACATTTCTGGCTGACATGGAGATCTCGTCCTTGGTGAAGCCACCCGATGTTGTATGGCTGTGGGTGTGGTGTTGTCGACAATCCCAACTGTTTGACGAACTCTGCTGAGATGAGGTTCTTCTAGCTTCCTCTATCAACAATAAAATGCAGCGGGGTCCCCTTCACCCACATTTTTGAATGAAAAAGGTGCTCCCCCTCTCTGGGATCTGTTGGTTCTTCTGGTTGAATTATTGCGATCATGACAATAGCAGTGGGGTCTGCATCAATGATCTGTCCTTTACCATTATTTTCATAATCAAATTCAGAATTAGGGTTTGGCTCTTTGTCTTTGATCTCAGTTACCAATGACTATTTTGATCGACATTCATCGGTGTTTTTCCAGAGGATTTTGTGGAACTCGCACCATTTTCCGGTGTCCTTCTTTGTCTTCCCGTAACCCTTCTTTTCCTGTGTCTTAGACTGGTTTTCGGGAGACTGTTTGTTAGGGTCATCTTTTTCATACTTTGGTTATTGCAGATTTGCAGACCTGAACTCCTGTTTTTTCTGATGCTTAAATTTCTGCTCAATTTTAACAGCATATTGATAAGCAGCACCGAGTGATGAGATGTCCAGAAAATCCATTTTGGTCTAGATGTATCTGTGTAGAACCCCATGGTATTTCAGAACCAAATGTCGTTCGGAGTCTTTGATACCCAACTTGGTGCGCAAGGTATGGAGGGTATTGGTGAACTTCAGAACTCCTTGTCCCCTCTCTTGATGCAGTGTGGTCCATATCATGTACTGGTCCTCATAGTTGCCAACAGGGTAATACTGTTCCTTTACCGCATCCACAAAAAAATACCAAGTGGGCTCGGCCCCATATATTCCAGACTCTTCTGTGGAACTTTTCTCCCAATAAGTTTCCCACCAATGTTTGACATGAGGGAGAGCTTTAAGGAGTGCGAAGGTGATCTTTTCTTTATCGGAAAAATTGTGAACAGAGAAATAACCTTCTAGCAGAGTTAACCATTTTTCTAGGGCTTCTGCATCTATCTGTCCTTCAAATACAGGAATATCAAAATTAACTTGTACCTTGAAAGGCAAGGTTCCTCCAAAGTGGCCACTTGATGAAGATGCGTCTGTTGCTATCGGCAGGCGTTGAAGGATGTGGGAAAAATTCTCCATCATTTCGTCCCTCTGTCGCGTGAGAGCTTGCTTAAGCAACAGATTGATAGGATCGTCTGCTCCATCATTTTTATTTTATTCCGCCATTGAGGGTTTCTTGGGTGTGTGAGAGCGGTTGTTTTCAAGAGAGTCAAGCTCGAGACCCAACTTGCTATACTCGGACCTCGTCGGGGACATGCACTGAAAAAAATGATCAAGAGCAGCCTGCTCTGATACCATTGATCTGGATTATTTTCGACACGAAATGAGATTAGAGATATAATAAATAAATGCATAGAGATATCATAGATATTCAATAATATAACAAAAATATATCAGACATGCAACCATAAACACATATATACATTAATACACGATTTCTATTAATGAAATAAATGTACAGAGACTGTAAAATACAGAGTGAAATACTCGATAGAATGGTGGCAGCTTATCTCTGAGAAGAGATGTGACGGCTACCTGCATTCACAAGAAGATGCTTACAATGAGGCTCTGAAGGCATTTTTACAATAAACAGGAATTCCAAAAACCCTAGACGTCCAAAAACCTAACCCTAGGAGATGAAGCGCCAAAAGTCATGTGGGCCCCGTTTGGGTAAGTTAGTATATCAACTTCCTGGGGTCGTAACTTTTGCATACGATTTCCGTTTTAGGCGTATAATAGCTCGTTGGAAAGGTATCATCGAGGAGATTCATTTGGGGGATCAATCATGCCTTTGGTTATCATTGAGAACCTCTATCTTGAAAAACCTTCATTTAGGCCCTCAAAATTGCCTCGAAAGTTAAAACCTGCTAAAAATAGTAAATTGCCAAAATTGCCAGAAACCTATTTTGAGCCAGTCAGAAAAGGTGGGTGGCCACCAATATCCACCTAGATCAATCCTCCCTCCTTAGGAAGCAATGGTCTCCATTTCGTTGAGTTCCCGAGGGAGAGAGAAAAGCGTTTGTTGGATCTGCATCTTGGTGAGCTGCTTGTATTGTTGGAGACATTGCACTGCTTAGTTTGTGGAAGTCTGTCATGAACTTGTTGAAGCTAAGGTTGTTCAAAAAGTCGATCTACATGAGAGGAAGGTGTGTAGAAGGAATATTTTCACATTGTTGCAACCTTGTTGACCTGCTTTTGTTGGATAGAATGTGCAAGGGGCGAGGTTGTAGTGGTTGCAGTGTCCTTCCGTTCCCCTTCTGAACAAATTGTGAAGAAGATGAATTTTGCAGTATGAGATACTACCTTGCAACACTTTTTAGGTGGAACAATAGTTGGAACTACCTCTGGTATTTTGTAGAGATGACCCCCCAGAGAAATAATGACTCTGCGGGGTCGAGACTCATAAACATTATGATGCTTCCACATATATGGTTGTCCCAAGAGAACATCACAGACATACAATGGGGAAACATCACATAATACCTCATCCTTGAAGGGCTAGATGCCATATGACAATCGACATTGCTGGCTGACACAAAGATCTCGTCCTTGGCGAAGCCACCCGATGTTGTATAACTGTGGGTGTGGTGTTGTCAACAATCCCAACTGTTTGACGACCTCTGTTGAGATGAGATTCTTATAGATTCTACTATCAACAATAAAATACAGTGGGGTCCCCTTCATTGACATTTGTGAATGAAAAAGGTGCTCCCCCTCTTCAAGATCTGTTGGTTCTTTTGGTTGAATTGTTTCGGTTGTGACAATAGTAGTGGGGTCTGTGTCAATGATCTTTCCTTTACCATTATTTTCATAATCAGATTCTGAATCAGGGTTCGGCTCTTTGTCTTTGATCTCGACCACCAATGACTTTTTTGATCAACATTCATCGGTGTTGTGCCAGGGGATTTTGTGGAACTCACACCATTTTCCAGTGTCCTTCTTTGTCTTCCCGTGACCCTTCTTTTCTTGTGTCTTGGACTAGTTTTTAGGAGACTGTTTGTTAGGGTCATCTTTGTCATACTTTGTTTGTTGCGGATTTGCAGACCCAAACTCCCATTTGTTCTTGTGCTTAAATTTTTGGTCAATTTTAACAACATATCGATAAGCAACAATGAGTGATGAGATGTCCAGAAAATCCATTTCAGTCTAGATGTATCTGTGTAGAGCCCCACGGTATTTCAGAACCAAATGTCGTTCGGAGTCTTTGATACCCAACTTGGTACGTAAGGTATGGAAGGTATTGGTGAACTCTGGAACTGCTTGGCCCCTCTCTTGCTGCAGTGTGGTCCATCTCATGTACTGGTCCTCATAGTTTCCAACAGGGTAATAATGTTCCTTTACCACATCCACAAAAAAATCCCAAGTGGGCTCGGCCCCATATATTCCAGACTCTTCTGTGGAACTTTGCTTCCTGTAAGTTTTCCACCAATGTTTGACATGAGGGAGATCTTTAAGGAGTGTGAAGGTGATCTTTTCTTTGTCGGAAAAATTGTGAACAGAGAAATAACCTTCTAGCAGAGTTAACGATTTTTCTAGGGCTTCTACATCTATCTGTCCTTCAAATATAGGAATATCAAAATTAACTTGTACCTTGAAAGGCAAGGTGTCTCCAAAGTGGTCGCTTGATGAATATGCGCATGTTTCTATCAGCAGACGTTAAAGTATGTGGGCAAAATTCTCCATCATTTCGTCCCTTTGTCGTGTGAGAGCTTTCTCAAGCAACAAATTGATAGGATCGTCTGCTCTGTTGTTTTTATTTTCTTCCGCCATTGAGGGTTTCTTGGGTGTGCGAGAGAGGTTGTTTTCAAGAGAGACAAGCTTGAGACCCAACTTTCTATACTCATACCTCGTCGAGGACATGCACTGAAAAAAATGATCAATAACAACCTACTCTGATACCTTTTCGACATGCTTTTATTGGATAGAAGGTGCAGGGGGCGAGGTTGTAGTGGTTGTAGTGTCCTTTAGTTCCCCTTCTGAACAGATTGTGAAGAAGCTAAATTTTGCAGTATGAGATACTACCTTGCGACACTTTTTAGGTGGAACAATAGTTGGAACTACCTATGGTATTCTGTAGAGATGACCCCCCAGAGAAATAATGACACTGCGGGGTCAAGACTCATAAACATCATGGCGCTTCCACATATATGGTTGGCCCAAGAGAAAATCATAGACATCCAGTGGGACAACATCACATAATACCTCATCGTTGAAGGGTTGGATTTCGTATGAAAATCGACATTGCTGGCTGACACAGAGATCTCGTCCTTGGCGAAGCCACCCAATGTTGTATGGTCGTGGGTGTGGTGTTGTCGACAATCCAAACTGTTTGACAACCTCTGCTGAGATGAGGTTCTTCTGGCTTTCGCTATCAACAATAAAATGCAGCGAGGTCCCCTTCACCCACATTTGTGAATGAAAAAGGCACTCCCCCTCTTAGGGATCTGTTGTTTCTTCTGGTTGAATTGTTGTGGTTGTGACAATAGTAGTGGGGTCTACGTCAATGATTTGTCCTTTACCATTATTTTCATAATCAGATTATGAATCAGGGTTTGGATCTTTGTCTTTGATCTTGACCACTAATGACTATTTTGATCAACATTCATCGGTGTTGTGCCAGGGGATTTTGTGGAACTCGCACCATTTTCCGGTGTCCTTCTTTGTCTTCCCGTGACCCTTCTTTTCCTGTGTCTTGGATTGGTTTTCGGGAGACTGTTTGTTAGGGTCGTCTTTGTCATACTTTGTTTGTTGCAAATTTGTAGACCCAAACTTCTATTTTTTCTAGTGCTTAAATCTCTTCTCAATTTTAACAACATATCGATAAGCAACACCGAGTGATGAGATGTCCAAAAAATCGGTTTTAGTCTGGATGTATCTGTGTAGAGCCCTGCGGTATTTTAGAACCAAATGTCATTCGGAGTCTTTGATACCCAACTTGGTGTGCAAGGTATGGAATATATTGGTGAACTCTGGAACTGCTTGGCCCCTCTCTTGCCACAGTGTGGTCCATCTCATGTATTGGTCCTCATAGTTGCCAACAGGGTAATATTGTTCCTTTACCGCATCCACAAAAAAATCCCAAGTGGGCTCAGCCCCATATATTCCAAACTCTTCTGTGCAACTTTTCTCCCAGTAAGTTTCCCACCAATGTTTGACATGAGGGAGAGATTTAAAGAGTGCGAAGGTGATCTTTTCTTTGTTGGAAAAATTGTGAACAGAGAAATAACCTTCTAGCAAAGTTAACCATTTTTCTAGGGCTTCTGCATCTATCTTTCCTTCAAATACAAGAATATCAAAATTAACTTGTACCTTGAAAGGTGATGTGCCTCCAAAGTGGTTGCTTGATGAAGATGTGCTTGTTGCTATCAGCAGGTGTTGAAGGATGTGGGAAAAACTCTCCATCATTTCGTCCCTCTGTCGTGTGAGAGCTTGCTCAAGCAACAGATTGATAGGATCATCTGCTCCATCATTTTTATTTTCTTCCGCCATTGAGGGGTTCTTGGGTGTGTGGGAGCGGTTGTCTTCAATAGAGACAAGCACGAGACCCAACTTTCTATACTCAGACCTCGTTGGGGACATGCACTAAAAAAAATGATCAAGAGCAGCCTGCTCTGATACCATTGATCCGGATTATTTTTGACACGAAATGAGATCGGAGATATAATAAAGAAATGCATAGAGATATCGCAGATATTCAATAATATAACAGAAATATATCAGAGATGAAACCATAAACACAGATATACAGTAATACAATTTCTATTAATGAAATAAATGTACAAAGACCGTAAAATACAGAGTGAGACTTGATAGAATGGTGGTAGCTTATCTTTGAGAAGAGATGTGACGGCTACTTGCATTCGCAAGAAGATGCTTACAATGAGGCTCTAAAGGCCTTTTTACAATAAATAGGAATGCCAAAAACCCTAGACATCCAAAAACCTAACCCTAGGAGATGAAGCACCAAAAGTCATGTGGGCCCCGTTTGGGTAAGTTAGTACATCAACATCCTGGGGTTGTAACTTTTGCATACGATCTCCATTTTAGGAGTATGATAGCTCGTTGGAAAGGTATCATTGAGGAGATTCATTTTGGGGGATCAATCATGCCTTTGATTATCATTGAGAACCTCAATCTCGAAAAACCTTCATTTAGGCCCTCAAAATGGCCCCAGAAGTTAAAACCTGCTAAAAATAGTAAATTGCCAAAATTGTCAGAAAATTGTTTTGAGCCAGTTGGAAAAGGTGGGTGGCCATCAATATCCACCTGGATCACTCAAGAAGGCTCCGAGGGAATGGTATTCCAATATGGACTCCTACCTTTTGTCACAAAAATTTATACATTTTAAATCAGACCCGAATGTATACATGCTCAGGACGACTGATTCACTTCTACTTTTAGTTTTGTATGTCGATGATTTTTTGATCACCGGTTGCTCGACTTCAACGATTGCTTCATTCAAGAGGATTCTTCATGATAGGTTTTTGATGATGGACATGGGTCCACTACACTTCTTCCTTGGACTTGAGATCAGTCAGGATGCATCGGGCATCAAAATACCTCAAGCCAAGTATGCACGAGACCTCCTTGAGAGATTTCACATGACAGACTGCAAGTCTGCTCCAAATCCTTTCCTATCAAGAGTCAAACTTGAGGATGGTGGGGAGACTCCATTGGTTGAGAGCACACTATACAGACATCTAGTGGGGAGCTTGTTGTATCTCACACACTCTAGACCATACCTCTGATATGCAATTGGCATAGTTTCCAGGTTCATGCAGGAGCCACATCAGCTACATTGGATACGTACAGGGCACCATCACCTTTGGGATTCATTATGAAATAGACTCTACATTATATCTCATTGGGTTTACTGATTCTGACTGGGATGGAGATAGCATTGATTGCAAGTCCACATCTGGTTACTCACTCAGTCTTGGTTCTGGGCCTATCTGTTGGTCGAGCAAGAAGCAAGCTGCCATTGCTCTATCTTCAGCCGAGGCAGAGTAAAGAGGAGTAGTTAACATTACCATTCAGGCTATGTGGCTACAACATTTTCTCACTTAGTTGGGCATTCAGTTTCATCGGTCGATCGTCATCTGGTGTGACAACCAGAGCACTCTGAAGTTCTATAGAGATCCAGTTCAAAGGCAGCAGACGAAGCACATCGAAATCCACATGCACTACATCCGGGAATTATTACATGAAGGGATTATCGACTTACAGTTCTATCCTTCAGCAGAATAGACGACATACATTTTCACCAAGACATTCACTGAGAAGAAATTCCATTCTCTGTGAGGTCATCTTGGAGTGAAGGACACAGTTGCCTAGCAACTGCAGTTCTTCTTTTTACATACATTGTACCTTGAGGGGGAGGTTTTCCCATGAGGTTTTCCCTCTTTCCTCACTTTATTTTTAGTGTATCTTTTGTACTTGGGTACCTAACATGGCCTCATTGTCGGGACCCAATCTTTATTTTCACCATAATGATGTTTAGGGGGGGTGTTGGAGTTACTTCACACACACCTAGGATTTCGTTTTCCTAAGGTTTTTATTTGTCTATTATTCATAATTAGTTATTATCCAGTCTCCTCTATTTTAGGAGAGAATATTCCACCTGGAGAATATTCTCTTTCAGTTCACACTTCAGTTTGACTAGTTGAGTTGAGTTTAGATGTTTCATTAGGATCATCACCATGAAACATTGGGATCATCACCATGGTAATTTGACCTTGCCTTGGTATCATCACCAGAGTGGCACATTAGCCTTGATTCCTTGAGTTAACTCCTCACTAATTTATGTTCAGTCAGTTAACTGAAGACTAGTTGACTAGTTAACTCAACTAGGTGGCAATTCACTCCCATAACTACCTGAGAGACTAGAATAGGTGGCAGTTCACTCTCGTAAGTATTGGTGTGTGTCCAGATTAGTCTATACCACCACTATGGCAACTTGGTTCACCTCAATTCGAACTCATTGAGTTATATAGAGTATATCATGTGCAAATTATTTATTATTCACAACGGTTAATGAGAATTCTTTCCATTCTTTCTTTCCTTCTTCTTCTTTTTACAATTCTCTCTGCAAATGTGTGTATAATTGTTTAGCTAGATCTATTCTGTGCAGGTTCAACACATTTACAATTTGGATTTCCTAAATGAATTCTTTTATTTTTTCTCATGATAACTACATGTGGGTGATGCAGATGAGATGATGTTGATAAAGGTTAGAATGTTGACTACAAAGAGTAGCTCGGGAATATGTTGATTGGAGACCTCTGAGGGTAGTTGGAACTCCTCGAGCCACGGTGCTCTGAGACTTCTGGTCCGGCCTGTTGTTGAAGCCCAAGGAAAGGGAGGTGTAGCATCCATTGGACTGTGTGATAGTGAAGGTGTAAACTCCTGGGGTGGGACAAGCATGTGGGGAATGAGAGACCGATGGTTGGAGTGATGTTAGGTTTTGGATGGTTGGAGTGTTGTTGAGGTTTGGTACCTTGGCCTAGACCATATTGATATGGAAGTTGTTATCACTGAAATTTCGTCCGCACAGGGCGACAAGAACTCAACATCATCAACACAGAAAAACAATCATCCATGGCACAAGGATTAACTCCACAGCACATCAAAAGGGCCAAAACTATACAAAGTTGGCTAAAAAGAT
>ML818901.1:183345-198275 GCA_009831015.1 Picea engelmannii | reverse complement strand
AACACCTTATCCATTCATTAAAGCCTTATCTGTTCATTTAGTTCTTTATTAATGGTCTTATCCTCTATTAAATATTCCCTTTAACGTATGGGTTACGTTATCCCTCATGGGATACGTAACCCCATTAACCTTATTTATATTTTGTTTATTTTCCCCCATTGGTTTATTACATAATTAATCAATTACTTTATTTAATAATCAATTAATCACTAACCATTAGTCTAATACTTAATCATTTAATGTCTCATTTAATAATTACTCCTTCATTAACCCTTAATCAAGGAGTTAATCATACTTCAGCTAAGTATAATCAAATAATTAATTAATAACTTATAATCGATTAAGGTTATATAATAATTAATTATAATTTAGCCAATGTTTAGGATTATTTATGAAATTATTCATAGTAATAAGAAAAGGGTCATTACATGGTACATACATCAGGAAACTCGATTACAGTTTTAAACTAAAGATAAGAGCCTCATTGTCTAACCATTTGAACATCCTCATGGAGTTACAATGCATCTTAAATAAAAAAAATCCAAAATCATGTTTACAATTCTCCACCTAAATTTCTCATAGGATTCTATGCCTAAGAAAGATGTGGCATAGGTGTACAGTATAAATGTAACCAAAATGTTATTTTCAGGAAAACGTTGGCATCATTTAAAACAAATATTAACAGCTTGGTGCATGTTATCTTACTGCAGGAAGCTCCTTGAGGTAGGTGGCCTTTGATGTGAAACTAATCTTCTATATTATTCTTCGAGCTCAACCTGACACATGGAAATCCTTTTAGATCTTCATAACTCCAATTTTACGGCACTTGCACTACAGACTGTCCTAAAACAACCAGTTTGCAGTGCCAGTGAGTCCATGCGCTGTGAAATTTTTTGTAGGTGCCTTTTTACCTCCAAAATGATTTCAACCTTTAAAACTTGCATAAGAATTTTGGAAAAACCTTCCATATCCTGCTACAAACTTCTTGAAACATGAAGTAACCTTGAAGAAATTATATGAATATGGTAACCTCAGCTCAAGACCCAAAATCATTACTCACGTTATAATTATATGAAAAACGTGAACCATGGAAAAAATGATGTTGATGTGAAATAGTATCCTATATTCATATTTTCCTGGTACTTCTTATAGTAGCCACCTTAGCCAATATATCCAAATTCCTTTTTTCCACCTTCTCTTTGAAGGGTTACAACTATGCTTTCAATTTCTTAATCTCATCTTGGCAAGCTCTCTTCTATTTATACACATTCTTAAATTTACTATGAACGGGTAAAGACCTCTTAGCCATTTATCTTACTTTATCAACAGTCTTCTCATAAAATTCTAACATATCATTCAACTTGATTCAGGCCTCCATATTTTCCTTCTTCAATTTGTCATTTTCATCTCGTGCACCCTTAATTTGACTCCTGAGTCTTTTGAAAGTAGGATTACTTTCATAAGGAGGAGTGATGATATGAATAATTTATATGAGTTGCTCGGAATGTTGAGCTTTATCCTTTTTTTGAGCTAAGGCTTCTGCAGTATCCTCTTCCACATGTTGTTTAGTTGTTGAGCGAGTGAAAAGTCTTCTAGGTTTGATTGTTTCTACAGCAACATGTGGGGAAAAGATAAGTTTTTTACCCTTCAAAATCCTTAGTTTACTTGATGATATCTCCATAAGTGTAGGTTCTGCCACATGAGAAATTTATCTGTCAAGAGGTTGTGAGGTCTTGTTCCAGAGTCTATACTTAAGGCTAGAAAGTATAGGGTCTAGGCATCTGAAAGTGGTGTGAAAGATAAAAAGGGGGAGGATCAGCCTTCGAGAAAGGAAGCTAATGATGATTTATAAGTTGCCTCTGTCTCACTTACAAAAGTTCTTGGATGCTTATATCCTATTAAATGGAGGCCCATGAATGTTCTATTTCTACCCGGGTGGTGGTTGTTTTAAGTATGGTGTCAAAAAGTTTCAAAGTGATGGTGGTTTGATCCGACAAGCCAGGTTTAATATTGGGTTGTCTAGAAATGGGAACAGTCATAGAGGAACAGGGAAAGTTAAAGGAAAGTTCAAGGCTTAGGATGTTGCCTCAATTTTTGGATCGTATAAAGAGTACTCTCGAATCCAAAATCACAGATAGAATGCAAACCAAAGGCCTTTTCCCGTAACTCAGTTAACTTTTTAATAAATCATGTGAGAAATGTGAGAAAACATTAATTTGTCTATAATCCGAGGCTCCTATCAAGGGAGAATCTCACCCTATAAACAGAAGAAGAAAAAGACAAGAAGAAATCTAACGAAGTGTAAAATATAAAGATCTAAAAAATTCACAGGTCTTGTACCTGTTGATAACTGATACAGAGGAAAAACTACAAACGATTAGACGTCTAAAAGTTGATCACCATGGTAGAGGTTATACTAAATCGCAGTGAAGCATTCATCAGACATATATATGTGAAATGAAATTGAATATAAGATAACAGAGGAAACAAACTCATAACTCAATCTTGACAGAATCAAGAATCTTTGGATTGCTTTGTATTAATTTTCAAAGGAAAAAGTCTCTATTACAATCGGCCAAAAAGGTCCATCCCTGTTTTTTTCTTCAAAATGCATATTTATACAAACTTCTGAACATTTGAATTTCAATCATTCCTAAAATTTTCAATTACAAAATGGGAAGTTCAAGAATTTCGCTTCTTTGCCTTTGTCATCTTTCATGTGGGTCGAGCACCTTCCTTTTTTTACTCTTCGGGTTCTAAAAATAGAACAGGCAGACACATGTCATGATTTGGTACCGGAAACTTGTCCTTTCACCTGCTTGGTGCAAGTGACGCACCTCTCTACCAATTGGGCTATCAACCTGGAAGGCTCTGCTTGGTGGTTTTCCTCAAAAGTGTAACAATCCTTCACTAACTGTGGCAACCTTCCTCCCACTTGTCGATCTTCGGCGGTGATGGAACATAATTGTATACTTGGTTTTATCAACCATTTATCCACTTGGACTATGTCAATCTGGCTGATCTGTGACATTTCATCCTGCTCTTTTTCCTCGTTCCCCTTGATATTGAGTAGGTGCTTGTCTATATCAATTTGGCCTAGTGTCACAACTCTGCTTCCATTATTGAGACTCAACAAACTTTCATCTATCAAGCTGAAGGTTTATTCACAAGAGTTTCTTACCTATTTATCTCATTCTCTGCTCTCTGATATGTTTCGCTCCCACCCCTTCAGCACGATGTTACCTTTGGTCTGATCTGGGATAAAGAGCTTGGAATTACTACCCATTTTATTTTTCGTCATGGCTATGACAGCCTCTTGGAAAGTGACCCGAGCCGCCCCATCTTCTCTTTCTCTCAAAGAGACGTCTTCCATCACTCGATCAATGTTCTGGCAATGGTTTTGAATGGTTTCCACTTTAGCAAGTAAATCTTGCTGAGCTGCTGACACTCTTTTTTGGATTTCAATAGCTTGGGATTGGAATATCCCGATATCTATCACCTGGCTCTCAACAAAATTTAATTTTTCCTGTAACTGCCCTATCAATTCCTCTTGTTGGCTTATCTGTGACTAACTGGTTTGGGTCAATAGTTGTGTTTATTTGAGATCGGATTTGAGCCGCTCGATTTATTTTTGATCGACTGCTCTGACTAGCTCTAGACCTGTGTTCACCTGATCTCTGACAGTAGCTTATGTTGTAGCTAGCTTATCCTCCAAAGTTATGATCAAGTGGTTCTTCTGTGTTAATTGTTCTGTTAGGGATCTGAAAGAGTATTGGTTAGCTATAGAAAAATCCCCTAACGTCCCTGCTATTAGAGTTGCGAATTCCCCCTTTTACATGGCTTTCCCATCGACTAGGATTTTGAATTTTTTGGCTATCGTGTCCGCTTCTCGATAAAGATCTTACTTCACAATGGTCTTTCTCTTCTTATCGAAGAAAAATTTGTTTGGAGGCAATTCTTATACAATAATGGGCATTAGTTCTTCACCAAAAATCCATCCCTCACCAGGGGTCCCCTTCGTGGACTATAGGGGAGTGACAAAAGTGATGGGACTGCCAATTTTCTTAGATGATTTCCCCAGGGTAACCTCTGAGGCTGGCTTTCTTGAAGGGTTGGGGGTCTTGGCTTCCTGTTTCGGGCCCCCGGTTTGATTTTTCTTTTCTTGATTCTCCTCCTGGTCAGGTCCTCAATCTTTGGATCCCTTGGCTTCTATTTGATATACATCTGCAGTCAGTGGGTTCTTACCCTATAAGACTAGGGGAAGGCAGCTTCGTCAGTGTTCTTGAAATTTGAATAAATCGGCCATCTCCTCGGGCGACGGGGTTTGAATCCAACTTAAGACCTCGGCATAATATATCACCCCTCAGAAGATGTCATCATGAGGTGAATTATCATGTTCATACCTTTTTAGGCCACAACTCGCCATGTGATTACCCATGACCTTATGTGGGTCATGTTTCTTAAACTCAATGTGGACCAATTTAATATCCTCTAACGTCGTTGCCTTGGCTTTTGTGTGTCTAAAATCTAATAAAGAATATGTATTCAAATGAATGGAGAAGGGCGGCCATACCTTCTTCGAAAAACCCTTAAACTCTTTGCTTATGCCACCGATCAAGGTTTGCTTGGTGATTTCGCGACACACCAGCCTATCCGGCATAAATAGCGGTAGAGAATACGGGGTCACAGAGGCACTGAAAACACTGATGTATGAAAAATCTGCTTCTACATACCAGTCAGCCACACTACTTAAGTTGGTGGTGATGTTATCTAAAACCCTGGGCGGTGGGTTACCGAATATGGAGATATGCATTGGTACCATTACCCAATTTAAAATATCGTATATGAACTGTGTGGCCTTATCCTCCCAAAGTTTTGAGTGATAGACATGGACAGGATCAACATCAGATGGAGTCCATCTCCAGCTCATTAGAGGGAAATGCATCATGAAACAAACAACATCCATGATGTAGGAGGACATGAAAAATGAGGTGGCTTTCCCATTTCCCTTCTACGCTCAATATTCAGTAATATGACTGGTTAGACTGTCTGAAAACAGTTTGGCCCAGTTGAAGGAAAAACCTTCAGCGACTATGTGAATCAGAGGAACCCGCAGGAGGTAAAAGTGTGCGGTGTCCTCCCTCCCATACAACCTACAGGTCATCATTGCTATATACCTTAATTGTAGTTCTAAGGAAGAGATTGAATAAACTCCGTTACCATCTGCCCTAAATTTTGCAGAGTGCGAGACCCAATCTTTGATCAGATCAGACAAGTTTATGCCATATTGTTGGCATTCCTTCCACTTGAAATGTTCCAGAAACTCGGCATTGTACACGAAGTTTGGCATGGGTGAAAGTTGATACATTTCCTACAAATGTTCTAGTCAAAAAGTCTCAATCGTCACATTCTTCTCACTGATAATAGTCTTGGTCGGGATGTCCACATGGTCTAGTGCCCATCTGATCATATCATAATAGGGAAGGAGACGTGGCCTTGCTATTATTTTGTGCATCTCCTCTTGAACGACAATTTTCTATTTGGTGGCCAAATCATCTTTCTTGTTATTGTTGGAATCCTCTGAGTAGTCCACCAATTCGAACTGAAGAATGTCGGAGATGTATGACCAGGTTTTGACAGTATCAATACTTCAGGGTGAAGTATTGGAAATAGTATCTGTGCCCTGACCTGAACTCTCAGCAATTTCCTTGGACACTTTTCGTGGAGCCATGATAGAGGACTCTGCACTTAGCTCTCCTGTAGTAAAAATGTAGATACAGATAGAAGTTAGCCTGATGAAAAAACTTCTTTCCGCAAAATAGAAATGAAATTTGAAATAATGAAAGAAAGAACTCTTTATCTTAACCATTTAAAACCCTGGTGTCCCTGTGAACAGAACGATCAAATCATTTTTAAAGAAATATTTATCAGTAAAAGAAATATCCTTACCTGTCACTTCGTCGTATTTCAAATAAATGCCATAATTTTATGGCGGGTCCTAGTACAAATCAATGCAAAAACATTTAAATTTAACCCATAGACAGTGTGTGTTAAAATTGTATTAATCCATTTATTGATCCAGATTAGATCTTTTAATTAATCTTGTTTTAGTCTTTAATCTCCTTTTTCGACGTTCGTCGTATCGGGAGAAAACACACTTTCCCTTTGAGCCCCCAAAACCCGAAATCACGATGATGTGATTTAGTTTGAAAAACGTAATCTGCATGAAGTGCTTAATTTATCCATGTTTAAAGAATACTGCGACTTCGCAACTCGGGGCTACAAAGGTATAGTTCTTTGGAAGAGTGATTGTCGAGTCACGAAACCCCGACAATGTTTGACTATGGTTTAAAATATTTACCCCTGACACTAACCCGAGTGACTTTTGGAATGTCTCGTGACTTCGCCTATCGGAGTTTAGAAACCTTGCAACTTGTAACTCCCGAAGCGCAAAAGCACAAGGTAAAGAAAAGTGATAGACTTGCTTAGTGGTTAGGACTATGATAATTTAGGACTATTGTCGGGGTAAATTTTTTGATTGCAAGAATTATATTTCAACCATTTGTAAAAGGTGGCTCCAACATAGGCTCCAACTAGGGATCCCGTCTTCCTGCGAGACAGGAAGAACAGTAGACCACGTGCCTGTATTGGGTAAATGGAGTCATAGGCTTCTTTCTGCGAAACTTATTTTAGGAAGGGGATACAGAGGGAAAAATATATTTTTTCTTTACTTCTAAAAAGCTTTTGAAAACTCACATGCTTTGCAAACTCAGCTACAGCCCCTTTCATGACCTTCTCCTTCTCGTTACTAAATTTAGGTCTGCTTTAAGATAATCAAAACAATCCTAGAAAATCCAATAGATCTTGCGGCTTTTGGCTTGCATCAAGCGAAGTAAATTTCATGCTTTTAATCGGGGAGTCATGTCTGAACTTGGGATGCAGATCCAGTTTCTAAAAGGCTGGTAACCAAAGTAGAGTGAAATTTTCGTATGACAGCCTTACAAATATCTCAGATATTGCTTCACTACCAGCGATCCTGTTCAGTACCCCGGTGAAGTTATTTGTCCCTTTTTACCGAATTTCCTTTCACCACTTCGAATCATAATTATGCATTTAAATACTGAGACGAGGGCAATCATTTATGGATTTCATTTCATCGTATTCTTGGACTAGATGGGGGCAATCAAATATGAATTTCCTTTCACCATATGTCTTATATTTTACTTTTTGAACACGAAGTGGGGGCAATCAGTTGTACCAAGTATACCAGGGATGATATCTGTGCAAAATATACAGTGGAGGTCTGTCAAATTGCTTTGATAACTCCAGACCAACATTCTCTTAACTTTCAAAGCACATTGGCCCGCAGGGAAAATGGGGAAGATTACTTCCAGGGGCCTTCCTTCGAGCAAGCCTCAATCCTTAAAAAATTGTTAAGAAACCTAGGAGAGTCAGGATCAGCCTACACATAACTTTGTTTAGTTAGAGAGTGAGGAGTTATGAGGACTAGCTTACTTTTTAAGATCTATTTTCTAGCTTCCAAAGATAAACCGTAATCTCTTCTCCCTTTATGGGAAACCTGGAAAGATGCTTGGTTTTTTTTTAGAAGGTAAAATCGAGGGTAGAAAGGGGTGACGGAGAAATATCTGAAAATCAAAAAACAGGGGTCATGGATTAAACCCAACTCTTGGAACCCTTTCTCGGAGACGCTTTACTTTCTCTGTTTATTTTAATTACCTCTTATCTTTATCTAGGTGAAACTCTTAGGACCTAAAGTAAGAACTCGTTCTTTTAACGACATATCACACTTACAAGACCATCACAACACTTTAGAGAGCTTCATTTGAAAAATAAACTTCTCTGGAAATCTCACCTTTGCCTTACCATTTTCGTTCTCTTTTGAAATAACGGAAAGTATTTTCTATCACCTATTTTCGGCGAATTTATCTTCCAATATACGACCGTCTGTTTGCTCCTTTTTCTTGTTTGGGCTACAAGCCGGGATCCTAAAAGGGGAAAACACGAAGAGTATCAGGGCTTTAAAAGAACTGAATGCATTGAAAATTTTGTATCCCTACTTCTAGAAAAACACTAACCTATTTTATTTTTGATGAAAGTAGACTTACCAAATAACATCATGAAAATAAAAAGAAAACACACACCAGTATATACAGTGTGTTAATGTTTATGCTATTATTATAGTTCTTTTCATTTCATTAGATAAGAGCATAATAAGAACAAGATCACTGAGAAATACACATTCACAAGAGACACAACATTTATCCTGGGAAACCCTCTAGGGGAAGAAAACCCGACAAAAAATTCCTTATCATAAATAGCTTATACAATGTTCAAGAGATAACTCAAACCAATACAGAAAGTCCTCCCCAAGAGATGCGCCACCCTTCTTCTCCTCTCTCCAACTGGTAATTGCAGCTTGCCTCATAAGAGAACGAGCAAGTGAGTTGTGTGTTTGAAGTGAGGCGCTAGCCTCTTATTTATACAAGACTAGCACATGTGAAAGGTCACAACTAGCAGGGCCGACCTCTCACTCTAGGTGGGTAAAACCACCTTTAATTAATTCTGGGTCTTCCATAATAAATTTTGGGGCTGGCTTTTTATTCTGCCCTTTATAATTTTCCGATGACCAATCTGCAAAAGGGGATTTGGTCCTTATACAATTACCGACATGATTAATCCTCAATGGGGATTAATCCAATAACAACAATAATAATAATAATGACATGATTAATCCACAATGGGAATTTAATCCAATAATAAAATAATAATAAGAATGCTCTTCACAGTTACATTATTTCAACACTCCCCCTTAACAAGAAGGGTATTCTTCATCAGCATCAGGCGAGAGAGGTCTGCATCATCAGTGGCAGCTGGAGGAAAGTATCATCAATATCATATTGAAACATTGTCTAGCACATTTATGAGTCATCAGAAGTTTTCTTCATCAGCAGCATCATCATTCTCGAAATAATGCTATCATCATCTGCATCAAATATGTATCAGTAAAAATGATACCTCATCACAGCACTAGGTTGGCACATCACAGTACTACACTAGCTCAATGTCACAGTGGTTAAGCTGGTAGCTCAGTATCAGTCACATATTGCTTTACATCTAACAACTAGATCAAAAGAAAGTAATATCATCATCTCTCTTTACATCTAATAACTAGGTCAGAAGCAAGGAATCACAGTGTCATGCTTTACGTCTAACAACTAGGTCAGAAGCATGACTCATCTTGATTTACATCTAACAACAAGGTCAGAAGCAAGGAACACATCAACCAGGGATGATTTTAAGGATGGAAATTTATTTTAAAATGTAGAAACCGTTGTGAATCTTACTTATTCTTCATATGCCAACAATAAATGGTTGGCGATATTTTTGTAAAAATATTCAAATTTCTAATGATTTTATATAGTTTTTATAAAATTTTGGCGCTTTTTAAGGTAAAATAATTTTATCCTATAGAATTTGGGTGAATCATTTTTAAAATAGCGAATCTCATTTTTGGAAAAACCATGGAAAATTAGCCCATGAGCGAAATTTAGCCCCTAAAATCATCCATGACATCAACATCTCGCTTTACGTCTAACAACTAGGTCAGAAGAAAGGAATCATCTTGCTTTACATCTAACAACTAGGTCAGAAGCATAACTCATCTTGCTTTATGTCTAACAACGAGGTCAAAAGCAAGGATCACATGACATCATGCTTTACGTCTAACAATGAGGTCAGAAGCATGACTCATCTTGCTTTACGTCTAACAGTGAGGTCAGAAGAAAGGTTGACACGGCGTCATGCTTTATGTCTAACAGTGAGGTCAGAAGCATGACTCATCTACTTTACATCTAACAGTGAGGTCAAAAGAAAGGAATACATCTACTCCCCCTTTCAGGGAGGGTCCTTTCAGAAAATACCAAGATTATCTCGAAAGTGTTCAAACTTTACACAAGATAGAGGCTTAGTCAACACATCAACAACTTGTTCATCCGTGCTAATGTACTGGAGCTTCAAGGCTCCTCTTTGTACCATGTCATGGATGAAATGATAGCAGATCTCTATGTGCTTCGACCTATCGTGGAACACAGGATTCTCTATCATTTTAATGCATCTTTGATTGTCACATAGAATCACGGTTGCTCTCATCTCCAAATCAAATAGGCTTGTCAACAACTTTTGAAGCCATATAGCTTTGCAGCTAGAAGAACATGCGGCAATGTACTCTGCTTCCACTGTGCTGAGAGAAATACTGGATTGCTTCCTACTCTACCATGAGATCATAGTTGATCCCAAACTAAAACAACATCCGGAAGTGATTTTTCTATCAGCAACGCTTCCTGCCCAATATGCATCAGTATATCCACTCAATGTGAAGTCATGATCTCCATCATAGCTAAGACCATAATCCACTGTACCTTTAAGGTACCTCATCACATGTTTTGCAGCCACTAGGTGAACACGTCTGGTCTCTACCAGAAAATGAATCAAGGTGTTCACTACAAAACAGATGTCTGGTCTGGTGTTCATCAGGTACATCAGCGATACAATAATCTATCTGTACATAGTGGCATCTATCGAATTTGACAAAGTATCAACCAACAGCTTCAACTTTGCTTCCATGGGAGTATTCATGGACTTGCATTCTAGCATGTCGAATAACTTTAATATTTCGATCGTGTACTTCCCCTGGTTAAGGAATATTCTTTCTGGACTCTGCCATACCTCAAGACCTAAGAAGTAATGCATTAGACCAAGGTCTTTCATTTCAAATTCTGTGACAAGTCTCTGTTTACATTCAGCGATGAGATTTTCTTCTCCAATTAAGAATAATTCATCCACATACAGTAATAGTATTACTGGTTCATTATCCATGATCTTGAAGTAGAGATTTGAATCTGCTTTACTCTTGGTAAAGCCCAAGCTCGTCAAGAAATTGTCTATACGGCCATACCAAGATCTAGGAGCTTGCTTCAATCCGTATAAAGCTTTCTTCAATCGACAAACATCAGACTTCATGTCTTCAACCTCAAATCCTTGGGGTTGCTCTATATACACTTCCTCTTCAGTGACACCATTCAAAAAAGTTGTCTTCACATCCATCTGGTGCAGCTTCCATTTCATCTTGGCAGCAAGAGCTATAATGGTTCTGATAGAAATGTATCTAGCCACAGGAGCGAATGTCTCTTCATAGTCGATTCCTTCCTTCTGGGAAAAGCCACAAGCGACAAATCTTTCTTTATATTTATCAATACTTCCATCAACAACATGTTTTATCTTGAAGAGCCATTTTGATGATACCACATCCTTACTTTTTTGTCTGGGAACAATTTCCCATACATCATTCTTTATTATGGATTGGTATTCCTCTGTCATTGCATCTACCCATTCCTTCTTCTGAATGGCCTCTTCAAAACATGTGGTTTCCTCATCAAGTAGATTTCACATCAAAGCCATGTAACTGGAGTATGGCTTTGGTCTCTTCACATATCTTGTGGTTCCTTCTAGAACATCATACTTCTCTCCATCTTGAATAAGCTCTCTTGCCCAAGTAGGCTTTCTTTTATGGGAGAAGTTCATTTGAGGAGGTTCTTGAACTTCTATTATATCATGATCTTTAGGAGTCTCCTCATCAGGGGAAGCTATGACTTCCCTTACAGGTTCTGCAGCTCTGGGAACTTCCCTCATGGATTCTGTCATCCTGGGATTTATAGGTTCTTCTTCATATACCTCTTCAAGTTGGAATCTTCTCTATTTCTTAAGTGAAGATCCTTCATCAAAGGTCACATCCCTGTTGATCTCAATATGGCGGTGACCAAGTATGTATATTCTGAAGGCCTTGGATACCTCATAGTATCCCAAAAATATTCCCTTCTTTCTGGAGGGCTCCAACTTGTTTCTTTTCTCTTTTGGTATATGGATAAACATTGGACAACCAAATTTTTGAGATGGATTACTTCTGGCTTCTTTCCAGTGAACATTTCTTCTGGGGTCTTGAACCCAAGTGCACTATGGGATAGTTTGTTCTGCACATAAACAGCTGCCATAGTTACTTCTGCCCATAAGCACATAGGAATATCTTGATCATGAATCATGGTCTTCACAACTTCCATAATCGTTATGTTCTTCCTTTAAGCTACATTGTTTTGTTTGGGATTATAGGGAGTAGTTAGTTCCCTCTTTGTCCTGACATCTCTGCAGAAGCTTATGAACTCCTTTGAGGTATATTCTCCTCCATTATCTGACCTGAGTATCTTAATATTTGTTTTGGAAATATTCTCTATCAAGGCTTTGAATTCCTTGAATTTACTGAATACTTCATCTTTATATTTTAAGAAATATATCCAGGTCTTACGAGAATAATCATCAATAAATGATACATAGTATACATACCCGCTAATGGAGGATGATGGCATTGGGCCACACACATCTGAATGGATGAGTTCCAATGCTCCTTCTGCTTTTCTATCCCTCTTTGGAAAGGGGTTCTTGATGTTCTTCCCTTGCGCACATCCATTGCATATGCCTTCCTGATCAACCTTGAGTTCTAGTAAACCTGTGATAGCTTTGCATATGTATGGTAGCACCTTGTAGTTGATGTGGGCCAATATTCTATGCCAAAGTTCGCATGATTTTTCGATGGCATGAGTCATAGCAGTTTATGGGTGACCCTTCAGCTTATATAAACCATTTTCTTCACTTTCGATGATGATTGCTTCATTTAAGGTTTCTCCCTTAGCCCACATAAGAACTTTTCCATCTATGAAGGAAACTCTATAGCCTTTCTTGTCTAAAGTTGATATGGAGAGTAAGTTATAGAGTACGTCCTTCATTGTTATTGAGTTTTCTAAATCTAGCTTGTTATTTGATTCTTCTATTCCCTTGATGGGATATTGATAATCATCTCCAAGAGTTACTTTCTGAGAAAACTTCTTTTCTGAAATACAAGAGAGAGTATTTTTCTTACCTATTATATGCTTTGATGCACCGCTATCAATGAGCCATGTGTCCTCTCTAGGTGATACAAATCCTGAGAGAGCTGAGATTAAGACATGGTCCTTAATCATCTTCATAGGTGGTTCTTCATCTTCAGCAATGTGAGCATGTTTCCTTTTGTTCTTCCTCTTGTACTCTTCTCTTCTGACTGGACAATTATTCGCCTTGTGTCCCATCTTATCACAATGATATCATTTTATAAATGAGAGATATCGTCCCTTGCGTTGTCCTTTCTTCTGAAAATTTCTTGAATGGGATTCTTGGTTGTTGAACTTGTTTGATGGTTGCAGTTCTCTATGAGATTCCCTTTTAAAGTAGGGTTTCTTCCTTCCTCCTTTTGTATGAGTAGCTAGGGCTTGATCACCGTCCCTTTCTAGTAGTGCTTCACGGTTGGATACCCTTGTCTCTTCTTGGGTGCATTCTTCCTTTCTGCCACATACTGACTGGATGAAGGCATCCCAAGGTCTTGCGAGACCATTTAGGGTGGTTATTACAAATTCGTCTTTGTCGATGGTGTCTCCAATCGCTTTCAACTATTCTTTTATCTCGGAGATTCGGGAGAAATATTCTTGAATCATTTCTCCTTTCTGCATCTTGGTATTCTTCAATTGAGTTATGAGATTCATCTTTCGATTGATGTTATTTCCTTCATATAGTTTTCTTAGAGCATTAAACATCTCCTTCGGGTTTTTCTTTGACGATACATATGGGATCATGTGGTCTTTGATTGAATCTGCAATGATTCTCTGAGCCCTGATTAAGTCCTTCTGATGCTTCGCTTTCTCTACGGCATCTATGGGTTCCTCCACTTCTTCTTTGATAAATATTGATAGGTCATTCTCTGTAAGGATCAAACCAATCCTATACTTCCAGGAACAGAAGTTGTCTATGTCTTCTAGTTTCTCAACAATCTTTTTGCTTGCAGACATCTTGTACTTTCGGCAACAAAAATAACCAAAAATTGAAAATGCTTGAAATCAAATTTTGACCTTACCGAGATGTGGGCTTGGCTGAGGTGAGTATCCCGGTGTCCTCATATCTGAGAAAATCCAAATTTTACCCCATCAAATCTGATCTGTGGATTTCTGGACTGGTGCTTCCGGTACTTCTGGTACTTCTGATAATTTTGTGAAACTAGGGTTTCACTTTCTGGGAGATCCATCCACTAAAAAGGTGTGCTCTAGGTGCCAAATTGATCTTGGGGGGAGGGCACAACTTTCTAGGAGGTTAGGGGGCTAAAAATAGATACTTTTTCAAAACCCTAATTTGCAGGTCTTGCAACAGTGACGTTTTTCCTCTTGCAAATAATTCTTTCTTCAGGTTGGCTCTGAAACCATGTTAATGTTTATGCTATTATTATAGTTCTTTTAATTTCATTAGATAAGAGCATAATAAGAACAATATCACTGAGAAATACACATTCACAAGAGACACAACATTTATCCTGGGAAACCCTCTAGGGGAAGAAAACCCAGCAAAAACTTCCTTATCATAAATAGCTTATACAATGTTTAAGAGATAACTCAAACCAATACAGAAAGTCCTCCCCAAGAGATGTGCCACCCTTATTCTCCTCTCTCCAACTGGTAATTGAAGCTTGCCTCATAAGAGAATGAGCAAGTGAGTTGTGTGTTTGAAGTGAGGCGCTAACCTCTTATTTATACAAGACTGGCACGTGTGAAAGGTCACAACTAGCAAGGCCGACCTCTCACTTTGGGTGGGTAAACCCACCTTTAATTAATTATGGGTCTTCCATAATAAATGTTGGGACCGACTTCTTATTCTACCCTTTGTAATTGTCCAATGACCAATCCGCAAAAGGGGATTTGGTCCTTATACAATTACCGACATGATTAATCCTCAATGGGGATTAATCCAATAACAATAATAATAATAATGACATGATTAATCCG
>ML818901.1:171132-183295 GCA_009831015.1 Picea engelmannii | reverse complement strand
AATAATAATAATAATGACATGATTAATCCGCAATGGGGATTTAATCCAATAATAAAATAATAATAAGAATGTTCTTCGCAGTTACATTATTTCAACACAGTGGAAATTTTGGAAACTATTTATTGCATATAGTGTTTTAAATAATGCCCATTGAACGAGGTGTTGAGGATTTTACCGTCCAAATTCTCTAACAGAAACTAATTTTTTCCTTCTGGAGCTGTGACCTTGAACGGTCCATACCAGATGTGATCGAATTTTCCATGCTTTGTCGAGTCTTCCTTCCTAGCCTCCCACTTTAAAACCAAATCTCCAGGGAGAAATTCCATGTCTTTGCCCTTACGATCGAATAATGCTTTCATGTTGTCCTGGTATTTCTGCAACCTTTCATCCACTTCGGCCCTGTGCTGCTGGACTTCAATCAACTGGTTTATTCTTCTTGTGACATGATTTGGTTCTTCTTTCTCATCTTGCCAAAGTTTCATTACGGGGAGCGCTAGATTTATAGGTAATACTACATCGGTCTCGTACACCATTTGGAAAGGAGAAGTGTCGATAGACTTTTTTGTGCCTATCTGATTTGCCCACAAGGCATATTTCAAATGCACACACCAAGATTTTTTGTTTTCGCTCAACACATTCTTAATTATATTGATTAGGCTCTTGTTTGAAGACTCGGCTAGCCCATTTCCCTGGGGGTAATATGCCATGGAATGACCAAGAACGATATTGTACTTTTGGAAAAATATGACCATAGCCATAGATTTAAATGCCTGGGCATTATCTGTGACTATATTTTGGGGGCAGTCGAATCTAGAAAAAATGTTCTCTTCTAGGAAATCTATTACCATAGAATTCATTGCCCTTCTAGTTGGGATAGCCTCCACCCATTTGGTGAAGTAGTCTGTAGCAGTCAAGATCCATCTATGTTGAGCGCTAGAATGAGGGTTAATTTCGCCTATAAAATCTAGTCCCCATTGCTGAAAAGGGCCTTCTGTTTTGACCGGAACCAATGGTAGCGCTGGGAGTTTATGCTTGCCTGTGAAAAATTGGCAAGGGTTACAAGCTCTGACTTCGGCACTGACATCTAAGAAAATTTTGGGCCAATAATATCCTGCCCTCAGGATATTATAATCCGTTTCCCTCCAGGCGTGATGCCCTCTACACACTCTTTCGTGAAATTGGCTTATGACCTTCTTTGTTTCTAATTCAACTAAAAAACCAATAGGAATCCAAGTGGGTCCTTCCAATACAATTGTCTTTCAGATATACAGTACTTGACCGCATGCAGCTTCAACATTCTAGCTTTAGATGGGGATAAGTCGCTCGGACACTCCAAGGTTAGCAGGTAGGACACTATGTCTTTGTACCAATCTGATGAAGCAAACTTCTCTTCGATTCTGACTCCAGTTTTTTGTTCATCAAACTCGTTCATTTCCACACACTCTTCACATCCTTATAGGCCATTTATTTTGAGGCCTCTGAAATTTGATTCAGCTAAGAGTTTATCCAAACCTTGTCCCTTTACTAGTCTCGTTGGTTTTATCTCCAGGTCAAATTCTTGAATTTTGGCAAGCCACCATCCTCTTTTTCCATCATTGTCAGACTGAACCAAAATGTCTTTTATAGAGCTGGTGGGTACGTACGCAATTACCTTGGAATACAACATGTAGGTTCTGGAAGCCTTTAACACCTTCACCATAGCATATTCTTGTTTTTCCATTATATCATATCTGAGTTCAGCGTCTTTAAGACTTTTTCTAAAAAAGGCTATCGATTGCTCAAAACCTTCTTCATTTTTCTGGAGGAGTACCGTGGCGAGTGTGTGTTTGGAGGCGAGCGAGAAAGTAATAAAATCCTTTAGATAATCAAGGCTTACCAGTATGGGTGCCTCTCTTATAACCTTCTTGATGCATGCAAGCGATGCTTTGGCTTCTGTTGTCCACTTCACTTCGTTGTTTTTTTTTAGCATATATGTGATCAACTTCACAATTTCAGCAAAGTTTGGGATAAATCTCCTCAAAAAAATTATTTTTCCTAAGAATGACTGAATCTCTTTTACATTCCTAGGGATATTTATCGTGTCTATAGCTTCAACTCTTTTAGGATCAATTTTAATTCCATCTCGAGACACAATATGGCCCAAGAGTTTACCTTCTTGCATAGCAAAGTGAGACTTTTTGGGGTTTAAAGACAAACCAAACGTGCAACATTTCTCAAATGTCTTCTTGAGATGTATCAGATGATCTTCATCAAATTTAGAAAAAAAAGTTAGATCATCAAGATATATAACCACAAATTTGTCCCTTTCACCAATGAATGCGATATCCATAGCACATTGGAAAGTAGCACATGCATTCATTAAACCAAAAGGCATCTTGTCATACATAAATGTACCCCAAGGGGTGGTGAAGGTTGTTTTTTCTTTATTGTGTTCATTAACAGCAATTGGATTGTACCCGGAAAACCCATCAATCATCGACATCCTATTTGCCCCAACTACTTTTTCTAAAATGTGATCCATTTTGGGTAGAGGGTAATTGTCTTTGAGGGAGGACTTATTTAGATTTCTAAAATCAAGACACAGTCTAATTTCCCCACTTTTCTTTCTAACCGGGATCAGGTTTTCTACCCAATCGGAATATCTTAGTGGTACGATTATTTTTGCATCCAAGAGCTTTTTGACTTCCCTTTCGACCACGGGCAATAAAATAGGATTGATTTGTCTGAGTTTTTGTCTAAAGGGTTTGACACTATGCTTCAAGGGTATCTTATGTTCAATCACAGTGGTGTCATTGGTTCTCAGCTCTTCATATGACCAAGCGAAAATGTCTTTGTACTACCTAAGTAAGTCTTTATACTTGCTTTTTACCTTGGGAGGAAGGTACTTTGATATTTTTACTATCCTAGACTCCTCTTTGGTCCCTATGTCACAGTCTTCAACCTCTTCTAGTTGGGGTTGCAAAGAATATTTTAAGGGCATATCATTTTGGTCAAAAATTCTCTCCAGGGTGATCAGTCCCTTTGGAATCTGATTGTTCTTTAAAACCAACATGTGATGATTAGCAATTTTCTCTCAGAACTCCTGAGGCTCCTCCCCCTCTTGCATGATCTAGGCATAATTGTTTTGGTTCTCCTGGTCAATGTGGGTTTCAAAGAAATCACCCACCATTTTCAGGATCTTTCTAATCTATTCTTCATCCTCGAAGACCTACCAGTGTTGTAGGTTATTTTGTATGGATGGTTTGTGCCTTACCTCTATGTGGTATTTTAATTTGAAAGCGGTATGGGATATGAAAGTTGAAGCTGCTTTGGCTAACGAATTGGCTTGCAATTTTTCGGTGCGTGGGATGAAATGAACATTTATCGATGAAAAGAAATTTTCCATTAAATCCCAGGCACAATTCCTGTAAGATATCAATCTTGGGTGTTTGGCCTGGTATTGTCGGTTTATCTTCTTCACTATCAATTCTGCATCTCTGTATACTTCCAGGTTCTTTATGTTCAACTTCCTGGCAGCTTCTAATCCTAAGACTAAGGCCTCATACTCGCATAAGTTATTGGTACAGTCTATATCCCACTGAAGCCTATAAGAGAAAGGAATAACAAATTCATTTTCAGGTGCTACAAACAGTACTCCCGCACCTACTCCTTCATATGACATGGCACCATCAAAAAACGTTTTCCAAATTCCATTGCTACATAAATTTTTGTCTATCTTTCCTGATTTTTTTCATCTATGTAATTCTCTTCTGTAAAACTATTTACACCATCATCAAAATACAAAATACAATTTCCTAGATCTTGATCGACAACATAAACAGGAAAATTGTTAGGATTATGCGGGTTTCTCACTGTGTATGCTAGCCTCGTTTCCCTGTAGAGCCAAGTAAATTGTCCACCAAACACAGGAATCGTGGCATAGGTCATGTCTAGTTGAAGAGACCCCCCAAGTTTGGCTCCCCACGACCTAGATAGCAGTAAACCATACTTCAGAGGTATATCGACGAAGACTACATCCATCGGGATGCTTTTCACCGGGACCTGTGCAAGGGTGACTACTAAATATTTTATCATACCCATGCACTTAACTCTTCTTGAATCAAAAGAGTAGAGATGTCCATAAGGCCTGGTGATCTCGAGGCCTAATCTGTCCATAATAGACTTGGGCATCACATTATGCGAGGCCCCAGAGTCTAGCATGCAGTTATGCAGCAGTCAATCATGCACATTGGGTAATATAGAAGGGGGCAACGTTGTCTCTGAAACCCTCGAAATGTGGACCAAAAGTGATATTAGTCTTATCATATTCCAATTTTATCACGTCAGAGTGACTTTCTAGATCTAAAAAACCTATCATTTTGGTTATCTTCTTTTGATACACAGGATTTTTCGCTAATTCGACTAGGGGGATCGGTATTTGGATCTTATTTATCTCATTTTCAAAGATGAAACCTCCAGTACCTTTGTCCGTTTCTCTAGTTGAAACCTCGGACTCCTTCTTTTATAACTTATTTGTTTATGCTGATTTATTTCCCGTGAGTTTATCTACCGGTATATGTGTCTCATCTGTCTTAGTTTCTTTCACTTCGGTCTCAGCTTCCTTTACTTTGGGATTCAACAAATCTACCTCTCTTACTGTGCTAGTAGGTATCTCAGTCTCTTTTGGGACGGGCTAGTATATTTATCCCCTGGGGAGAATTTTCTTGGGTTGAGGAGTCAACGCAGGTTTGTTTTTAGGCCTCAGGTTGTACCTAGGTTGGACCTCAACCATTATAGAATCGATTATTTCTTGATCAACAGAAACATCTGTTTTTTTTATGTCAACATCTTTATTTGACGGTTGCAGTGTGTTTAAGGACTTCTCATAGTCTTCTTTAGTTAAGTAAGGATGTGTGCAATCATTACCAATACTTAAATGTTCAAAGGCACCATTATACATTATAATAAAAATAACAAGAATCAATCAAATCACATTGGTGTCATTGAACACTATTCCCCAGTGCACCTCACTATCGTTAAGCACACCACCACAAGGTAAACAAAAAAATTCAAGAAACCAATTTTCATTGTTACACTTCATCTTGTGATTCCAAACTATCAAGCGAGCACCGGTGTTGACCCTCCTTCCAAAGATGTCATGTTTTCGATGCTCTATATCGACTTGGATAGTTCCATTGGTATATTTCACACATTTCAAAATTTTGGAAATTAACATGAATTTTCATTTCCTCTCAACGATGAAACTGTGCCTCCTTGAGACATAAGACTCCAAGTAAATTGTTTATTACCTTCCTATTTTCCTTTTCCTCCTATTAAAATTTGAATTTAGCTTGAAATTTGGCATTTTTTTCAAAAAACAATTATAATTCTACATGGTGCACCTGGAACACTTCGGCTCACCCCGAGGCATTGTGTCATGTGTTAAATTTACAGGAAGAACCATTATCAGTGTGTCTAATATAAATGTACGCACATGTATTGTTCAAGGAAGAGCACCACCATAAATTTAAAAAATAAAGTGGTGTGTCCTTTCAGATGCCCTACAACCGGTGTGTACTTAGTTTCTCCCTGCACTGGAACATTCCATTTAATTAATTGCACCACTAAATTTATGTTCCATAAAATTTGACGTAGCGATGTAACCATTTTAACCAAATGCATCAATGTTGTTTACAAAACTACATCAAGACAGATATTGACCTACTTGACATAGTGAGGCATCTCATTAGACACCCCGTGACCAATGGTCTATGCTTCACAAAGCACCACTAAACAAAACTCTAGTGCTCCAATATCCTGGTATCACCAATGCATTATAAGTAACACATCACACCACTTAAGTTGTGATAAAACAATTTAACCAAACAACACCCATAGGTCCAACCAATGTACCAGTGTTATAAAGAGCATAGCACCAGGTGTAATTTTCACAAATTAGCAGCGCAATGCATCTTATGGTAAGTGTTAGCATTGAGAGTCACCCTCAAGTTACAGGACGATAAGCCCATCACCCATCAAAATTTTTGTGGAGGTAGGTTTATGATTGGAGGTTAAATGGACAAAGCTTAGCGTAAGAATGTTTAAACACAGAAAATTGGGCTAGCAATGCATAAGAAAATGAGGTTCTCATTAACTTCAGTCAGTGGTTTAAGGCTAAAGGTGAGAAGGAGGAAGACTTAGTGAGGAAAGTGGACAAGTATTCCATGAGCATCTGGCCTTCAAGAAGCTTGGTGCAGAGAAAATCAAGCATAAGAGCACTCTTGAACTTAAGTTTAAGATACTGAAATATATCACAACCGCATTATAATCAAACCTCCATTAAAATAAAACTACAACATCTTGTTTGGATCATCCATGCATGAGAATTTCATCATAAGAGGAAACAATACATTGAAATAAATATTGAAACGGATCATAGCGTCATTATAATCAAATATCCATTACAATACAACTACAAAATCTCGTCTGGATCATCCATGCATGAGTGTTTCATCACAAGAGGAAACAAGATGATGAAAGAAATTGACTATTATTAATGAGAAAGTCTCATGTCTCATACATAACCAGAGAACATCTCTGCTATCAAACTATTACAAATAGGGAGCTATGCTCAACCATCCACTCTAACATATTCTTCCATTGATCTATTTATACTCATATCAGTGGACAATCGCTAGGAATGTGATTTGGCCATCCCGTCCATGGCTCTTCCATCTGTGTATCCTTCTGTCATACTTTGCGTGTATCCTTATATCATATGAAATCTCATAACAACATGGGCCTACAGGAAAAACATGTCCCTCGAGGTACCTCTAGCTAAAAATTATGTGTCCACGTCCAGACCCTCCATGATTTTCATTTATGGAGTGAGCCGAGGTTTCAACTACCAGTCCTTGTTCATTAACTAATTTCTCCTCGGGATCGGGATGAGGCTTAACGAATAGGGGGAGGCCATGTGCTGCTATTGCATTTGGCGTTGAATGAGCATGTGATTTCGGTGTTGTTGAAAGCGGTTTGGACCTACACCGCTTTTGGGCCCGAAACTCACCACCTTCCGCCACGTAGCTCTCCCGAAATACCATGGTTTAGATTTCATCTCACTCAAGGATTTTGATTCCCAAGCATGTTACGTCCCCAAAATGAAGTGTGGTTTCTGATCTAATCGTGATTTGTGATCTGGGCACACCTGCTATTTTATCTCCCCACTAAAATGCATCCGCCTACCAACTATAAAGTCCTTCAAACCATGCTTAGAGATGGTGCTAAATTGAACTTCACAAGGGATCTCTACTATTGAAAATTGCACCTGCCTTCTTGTCTGTTCTCATGGATATCACCTGCGACCCTTGAAAACTTCATGTGATAACATTTGGCTCCACAGGGGATGGCATGCTCCCTGTGAGCTACCAAGAACAAGCAGTTTCAGTGCCTTAGTTGTTGGGTTATGGAGTCGAGCTCAAAAACATTTTGTTGAAGACAACAAGCTGACATGTACACTACTCAACTTAAAACGAAAACAAGCACACATGCTCCATAAGGATCTTATTTATGTACAATCCTAAACTAACCAAATTTTACAATGCGTTAGGTGAAAACAAACTTCCACTAGAGACATTCAAGTAACTTCCTAACTGAAAACTTATATACTCTGTCACTTATCATCAAGGCACAATAAAACCATGACAACAAATTAATTACATTCTTCATATTACCTCCCAATCATGAAGGTAACATAAATCTTGAAGGCTTCAATACATTGAATAAAGTCAACTCCATGTACTCCCCTACAAGGTCATAAAATAGGTGATAAAACTTATTGGGTTGCTAATAGAAAGYCYGCTCTTCTTTATAGMTCCTCAYATATGGTTGAATGTATGTGGCAAGAAYAGGTGARTGAATGGTTGATGTGGACTACTGATCCARTTATCTTTTATCTTCTTTGTTAACATMTTCTAGTTGATGGAAATAAATCTCCTCATGTATATCAATGAATGGCTCTTTCTCTTTATCATGTTGCTCTTGGTAAAAGATTTCATTTTCATTAGAAGGTTGGTCGCTAATGTTTTTTTCTTCTAAGACAAAAAACACCTCATCATCTTCATCACTATCTCCATAATGATCAAATAAAGGAGGAGTCTCGAATGACATACCAAGAGGTATCTTCTACCCAACATGAGAAAATTGTTCTTCATTATCAAAAATAGGCGGCCTATCAAGATTCAATCCAAGAAGCAATATCTTATCATCACCATATGAGTCAAAAATAGGTTTCTCATATCTAGGTTTTTTAGAGACAGGGCTACAAAGAGTATCAACTTCCAAAATAGACTCAGTGTCTGCACTTTCCTTATTGAGACAATAGACAAAGTTTTCATCTGATGTAGATGAATAGGGAAGAAAAAGATTTGATTCCTCATCCAAGGCCTCTTCTTCATTCTCACAGCCTTCATAAGAATCAATTATATCCTGATCATTGTCTTTATAATCCTCACAACAACTATGACAAATTAACTCAGAGGAATAAAACTTTTGACAATGAATATTGAAAACTACATGAAACTCTTTGAGTGAAGAAACGCTAGAAATATCAAGAGAGTGGTACCAAATACGAGCATCTCCTTGAAGAGAGTACATAAACAACTTCATATGTATGTCTTCATGTTGGATTTCGGGTTGTTGCATCAAAGCATGAAATTCTAGAACATGCTCAATAGGGTTGTCATTCTCACCTTCATAAAATCTTGGCAGCATATCTTTCCATTCATCAATTTGAGGCACAGGATGTGGATAACCAACTATGGCTGAGAAATTGAGTGGGGAAAATCTCCCAGCAAGGATAGCCTCCATAGCCAATTAACTTGTCTCACTCCTACACATTCACCATGGTGACTCCATTGTTTAGAATCTATTGGTGAATCTAAGAATATTAGTACTGAGAATCACCCTCATATTCTAAACAATGGCATCTCCATGGAAAATGTGCAGTCTTGAAGGTGTCCACTTCAGTCACCATCTAAAGTTGGGACTATGTAATGTCATTCTTCCGAGGGAGCTTTTCAATCTAGAACAACAGCTAAAAAGCCTTGTTGAGAAATATTTCCTTTCTTAATAATATTATTTGGCTCATCTTTAGGTGTTTCTAGAGGTAGATGTGGAGTAGACCTTGTGTGTCTACCTTTAGGAGCCACAACTGAAACAGTGGAGTCGCCAAGTGCAAGTTTCAATCTTCAAGGTATTAATTTCTAATGCACCTTCAAAATCAGAATTTCTTTGTCGTTCAATCCCGGGGAAATGTCTTCAATTCGTTCCTCGAAAACGATGCCATGAATGTTAGCATTGAGAGTCACCCTCATATTACAGGAGGATAATACCAACACCAATCAAAATGTTTGTGGAGGTAGGTTTATGATTGGAGGTCAAATGGACAAAGCTCAATGTAAGAATGTTTAAACACAGAAAACTAGGATAACAATGCATAATCAAATGAGGTTCTCATTAACTTCAGTCAGTGGTTTAAGGCTAAAGGTGAGAAGGAGGAAGACTTAGTGAGAAAAGTGAATAAGTCTTCCATGAGCATCCAGCCTTCAAGCATCTTATTGCAGAGAAACTCAGGCACAAGAGAACTCTTGAACTTAATTTTAAGATACTAAAATATATCACAGCATCATTATAATCAAACCTCCATTACAATACAACTACAACATCTTGTTTGGATCATCCATGCATGAGAATTTCAGCATAAGAGGAAACAGGAAAGTGAAAGAAAATATTTTAATAGATCATAGCAACATTATAATCAAACCTCCATTACAATACAACTACAACATCTCGTCTGGATAATCCATGCACGAGTGTTTCAGCACAAGAGGAAACAAGATGATGAAAGAAATAGAATTCTATTAATGAGAAAGTATCAGGTCTCATACGTAACCAAAGAACAACTCTTCTATCAAACTATTACAAATAGGGAGCTCTGCTCAACCATCCACTCTAGAATATTCTTCCATTGATCTATTTATACTCAGATCATTGGACAACCTCTAGGAATGTGATCTGACCATCCCGTCCACCACTCTTCCATTTGTTTATCCTTTTGTCAAACTGTGTGTGTATCCATCTATCAAATGAAAGCTCAGATCAACATGGGCCTACAGGAAAAACCTGTCCCTCGAGGTACCTCGATCTAATAGTTCTATATCCATGACTAGACCCTCCATGATTTTCATTTATGGAGTGAGCCAAGGTTTCAACTACTATTCCTTGTTCATTAATTGATTTCTCCTCGAGATGGGGATGAGGCTTGATGACTAGGGGGTGGACATGTGCTTCTATTGGATTCTACGCTGAATGAGAACGTGATTTCGGGGCTGTTGAAAGAAGTTTAGAACCACGCCAATTTTGGGCCCGAAACTCGCCACCTTTTTCCACATAGCTCTCCCTCAAGGATTTTGATGGTCGTGCATGTTGCGACCCTGAAACGAAGCATGGTCATTGATCTGGTCATGATCTATGATCTGGGTGCACCTATTATTTTAATTCCCTCGCTAAAGCTTATCTTCCTACCAACTATAACGTCCTTCAAACCGCACTTAGAGATGGTGCTAAATTGAACTTCACAAGGGATATCTACTATTGAAAACTACACCCACCTTCTTGTCAATGCTCATGGTTATCACCTGCGACCCTTGACAACTTCATGTGATAACAGTAAGCACCACTAATATCCTTATAAGTGTTCCAAGTAATACAAGTGCATCATTGTGTTCTATTAATTGAACGCACTGCCCAATTTTATGTTACAATATTTTTTCTCAATAGTGTGTCAAATTCATACAATGCACCAGTGTTGTGTACTATAAGACAACAATTGAAATACATAATAATTTACCATAGCAGTTTGTTTTATGGAATGCCCCATTACCAGTACATTAAATTCACCACAATGCACCAGTGTTGTTAACAAAGTTGCACCGAGACAATTATTTAAAAAATTGTCATAGGTGTGTCTTTTAAAACGTGTTCATTACCAGTGCATCATAAAATACAATGCACCATTAAAAAGTTCCAGGTGCTCCAAGGAACATAGAGTATCATTTTTTTTCATATAAAAAAGTGCATCGCTTGGTTTAACAGTTAAATTTTTTATTAAAGCAGTGTGTTCCATAGAACCAACCACTTTGTGTTAGCATTTTGTATGACAACCCGTAACTAGTCCACTATATAACACAATGCATCATTATATATATCGTTTTTCTACTAACAATGATGCACCGGTGTGTTAAATTTAACACATCGTTGTTTTCTACCTTATGTATGACATAGAGCACCATGAACGGTGTTTATTGAATTTTGCAATAGCACCTATTACTTTTTCACTTTTTGTTTGCAAATAGAAATTACCTTCAGTTCTTGGTAAATACAAAATAGTCATATAAGTTTATTTTTTATAATTTAAGTTTATTTTATCTATATATATATGTGCCTAAAAATACTTTATGTGAGTCAGATACAATGACGAAGACAAGCGTAGTGGTAGAAGAAGCCAGAAGAAAAAAAAAATCACAAACTACATATGCAAACCTCCACAGTTAAATTTTGTGGAGGCTTTGCTTTGCGGCGGTAAAACAAAAGGTCACTCTTCAGTATCTTTCATAATTTATTTCATGGACTCAATCCTCTACCACTTTCTCAATGCTTTTCCTGACATCTCCCCCTCAGTGGGCTGCTCAACTTTCTCCAAGATAGTGTCCTCGTCATTCTTGTAGCCATAATATGAATTGGCATCAATTCTCTTATAAATTGTATACCTACACCTCCTCTTCTTCACCTTGATGGGGCTTACGAATATCTCTTTAAGGATGGCGAGGAATTTTCTATCCATAAAGTATATGTAACTAGGGCCCTTTTCAATGGCACTATGCACATCAACTTTGTTCCCTTCCAATTCTATCATCTTGGCACCTACTTTGGCATAATTAGGACTACCAAGCTCTACGATCATATATTTCCAGTGCCCTTATTCTCTAATCATCATGAAAGGACCCTGGTGGATGTCTTAATTGTAATACTGTGTCAACCTTGAGAATGACCTAAGGTCCATATTGTATATTTAAAATAAGTTAAGAAGCACATTTGGCAAAACAATTTATTATCTATAATATTT
>ML818901.1:136210-149087 GCA_009831015.1 Picea engelmannii | reverse complement strand
TACCCTTCTTGTTAAGGGGGAGTGTTGAAATAATGTAACTGCGAAGAGCATTCTTATTATTATTTTATTATTGGATTAAATCCCCATTGCGGATTAATCATGTCATTATTATTATTATTATTTTTATTGGATTAATCCCCATTGAGGATTAATCATGTCGGTAATTGTATAAGGACCAAATCCCCTTTTGCAGATTGGTCATCGGACAATTACAAAGGGAAGAATAAAAATCCGTCCCCAACATTTATTATGGAAGATCCGGAATTAATTAAAGGTGGGTTTACCCACCCAGAGTGAGAGGTTGGCCATGCTAGTTGTGACCTTTCACATTCACTAGTCTTGTATAAATAAGAGGCTAGCGCCTCACTTCAAACACACAACTCATTTGCTCGTTCTCTTATGAGGCAAGCTGCAATTACCAGTTGGAGAGAGGAGAAGAAGGGTGGCGCATCTCTTGGGGAGGACTTTCTGTATTGGTTTGAGTTATCTCTTGAACATTGTATAAGCTATTTATGATAAGGAAGTTTTTGCTAGGTTTTCTTCCCCTAGAGGGTTTCCCAGGATAAATGTTGTGTCTCTTGTGAATGTGTATTTCTCAGTGATCTTGTTCTTATTATGCTCTTATCTAATGAAATGCAAAGAACTATAATAATAGCATAAACATTAACACACTGTATATACCAGTGTGTGTTTTCTTTTTATTTTCATGATGTTATTTGGTAAGTCTACTTTCATAAAAAATAAAATAGGTCAGTGTTTTTCTAGAAGTAGGGATACAAAATTTTCAATGCATTCAGTTCTTTTAAAGCCCTGATACTCTTCGTGTTTTTCCCTTATAGGATCTCGGCTTGTAGCCAAAACAAGAAAAAGAAGAAAACAGACGGTCGTATATCGGAAGATAAATTCGCCGAAAATAGGTGATAGAAAAGACTTTCTGCTATTTCGAAAGAGAACGAAAATGGTAAGGCAAAGGTGCGATTTCCAGAGAAGTCTATTTTTCAAATGAAGCTCTCTAAAGTGTTGTGATGGTCTCGTAAGTGTGATATGTCGTTAAAAGAATGAGTTCTTACTTCGGGTCCTAAGAGTTTCACCTAGATAAAGATAAGAGGTAATTAAAATAAATAGAGAAAGTAAAGTGTCTCCGAGAAAGGGTTCCAAGAGTTGGGTTTAATCCATGACCCCTGTTTTTTGATTTTCAGATATTTCTCCGTCACCCCTTTCTACCCTCGATTTTACCTTCTAAAAAAAAACCAAGCATCTTTTCGGGTTTCCCATAAAGGGAGAAGAGATTACGGTTTATCTTTGGAAGCTGGAAAATAGATCTTAAAAAGTAAGCTAGTCCTCATAACTCCTCACTCTCTAACTAAACAAAGTTATGCGTAGGCTGATCCTGACTCTCCTAGGTTTCTTAACAGTTTTTTAAGGATTGAGGCTTCCTCAAAGGAAGGCCCCTAGAAGTAATCTTTCCCATTTTCCCTGCGGGCCAATGTGCTTTGAAAGTTAAGAGAAGGTTGGTCCGGAGTTATCAAAGCAATTTGACAGACCTCCACTGTATATTTTGCACAGATATCATCCCTGGTATACTTGGTACAACTGATTGCCCCCACTTCGTGTTCAAAAAGTAAAATATAAGACATATGGTGAAAGGAAATTCATATTTGATTGCCCCCATCTAGTCCAAGAATACGATGAAATGAAATCCATAAATGATTGCCCTCGTCTCAGTATTTAAATGCATAATTATGATTCGAAGTGGTGAAAGGAAATTCGGTAAAAAGGGACAAATAACTTCACCGGGGTACTGAACAGGATCGCTGGTAGTGAAGCAATATCTGAGATATTTGTAAGGCTGTCATACGAAAATTTCACTCTACTTTGGTTACCAGCCTTTTAGAAACTGGATCTGCATCCCAAGTTTAGACAGGGCTCCCCAATTAAAAGCATGAAATTTACTTCGCTTGATGCAAGCCAAAAGCCACAAGATCTATTGGATTTTCTAGGATTGTTTTGATTATCTTAAAGCAGACCTGAATTCAGTAACGAGAAGGAGAAGGTCATGAAAGGGGCTGTAGCTGAGTTTGCAAAGCATGTGAGTTTTCAAAATCTTTTCAGAAGTAAAGAAAAAATCTCTTCTTCCCTCTGTATCCCCTTCCTAAAATAAGTTTCGCAGAAAGAAGCCTATGACTCCATTTACCCAATACAGGCACGTGGTCTACTGTTCTTCTTGTCTCGCAGGAAGACGGGATCCCTAGTTGGAGCCTATGTTGGAGCCACCTTTTACAAATGGTTGAAATATAATTCTTGCAATCAAAAAATTTACCCCGGCAATAGTCCTAAATTATCATAGTCCTAACCACTAAGCAAGTCTATCACTTTTCTTTACCTTGTGCTTTCACACTTCGGGAGTTACAAGTTGCAAGGTTTCCAAACTCCGATATGCAAAGTAACGAGACATTCCAAAAGTCAGCCGGGTTAGTGTTAGGGGTAAATCTTTTAAACCATAGTCAAACATTGTCGGGGTTTCGTGACTCGACAATCGCTCTTCCAAAGAACTATACCTTTGTAGCCCCGAGTTGCAAAGTCGCGGTATTATTTAAACATGGATAAATTAAGCACTTCATGCAGATTACGTTTTTCAAACTAAATCACATCATCGTGATTTCGGGTTTTGGGGGCTCAAAGGGAAAGTGTGTTTTCTCCCAATACGGCGAACGTCGAAAAAGGAGATTAAAGACTAAAACAAGATTAATTAAAAGATCTAATCTGGATCAATAAATGGATTAATACAATTTTAACACACACTGTCTATGGGGTAAATTTAAATGTTTTTGCATTGATTTGTGCTAGGACCCGCCATAAAATTATGGCATTTATTTGAAATACGACGAAGTGACAGGTAAGGATATTGCTTTTACTGCTAAATATTTCTTTAAAAACGATTTGATCGTTCTGTTCACAAGGACACCAGGGTTTTAAATGGTTAATATAAAGAGTTATTTCTTTCATTATTTCAAATTTCATTTATGTTTTGCGCAAAGAAGTTTTTTCATCAGGCTAACTTCTATCTGTATATACATTTTTACTACAGGAGAGATAAGTGCAGATTCCTCTATCATGGCTCCACGAAAAGCATCCAAGGCAATTGCTGAGAGTTCAGTTCAGGGCACAGATATTGTTTCCGATACTTCACCCCGAAGTATTGATACTGTCAAAACCTGGTCATACATCTCCGACATTCTTCAGTCCGAATTGGTGGACTACTTAGACGATTCCAACAATAACGAGAAAGATGATTTGGCCACCAAATAAAAAATCGTCATTCAAGAGGAGATGCACAAAATAATAGCAAGGCCACATCTCCTTCCCTATTATGATATGATCAGATGGGCACTAGACCATGTGGACATCCCGACCAGGACTATTATCAGCGAGAAGAATGTGACGATTGAGACTTTTTGACTAGAACATTTGTAGGCAATGTATCAACTTTCACCCATGCCAAACTTCGCGTACAATGCCGAGTTTCTGGAAGATTTCAAGTGGAAGGAATGCCAACAATATGGCATAAAATTGTCTGATCTGATCAAAGATTGGGTCTCGCACCCTGCAAAATTTAGGGCAGATGGTAACGGAGTTTATTCAATCTCTTCCTTAGAACCACAATTAAGGTATATAGCAATGATGACCTGTAGGTTGTATGGGAGGGAGGACACCGCACACTTTTACCTCCTGCAGGTGCCTCTGATTCACATAGTCGCTGAAGGTTTTTCCTTCAACTGGGCCAAACTATTTTAAGACATTCTAACCAGTCATATTACTGAATATCGAGCGTAGAAGGAAAATGGAAAAGCCACCTCATTTTTCATGTCCTCCTACATCATGGACGCTGTTTGTTTCATGATGCATTTCCCTCTAATGAGATGGAGATGGATTCCATCTGATGCTGATCCTATCCATGTCTATCACTCAAAACTTTGGGAGGATAAGGCCACACAGTTCATATACGATATTTTCAATTGGGTAATGGTACCGATGCATATCTCCATATTCGGTAACCCACCGCCTAGGGTTTCAGATAACATCGCCACCAACTTAAGTAGTGTGGTTGACTGGTATGTAGAAGTATATTTTTCATACATCAGTGTTTTTAGTGCCTCTGTGGCCCCGTATTCTCTACCGCTATTTATGTCAGATAGGCTAGTATGTCGCGAAATCGCCAGGCAAACCTTGATCGGTGGCATAAGCAAAGAGCTTAAGGGTTTTTCGAAGAAGGTATGGCCACCCTTCTCCATTCATTTGAATACATATTCTTTATTAGATTTCAGACACACAAAAGCCAAGGCAACGACGTTAGAGGATATTAAATTGGTCCACATTGAGTTTAAGAAACATGACCCACACAAGGTCATGGGTAATCACATGGCGAGTTGTGGCCTAAAAAGGTATGAACATGAGAATTCACCTCATGATGAAATCTTCTGAGGGGCGATATATTATGCCGAGGTCTTAAGTTGGATTCAAACCCCGTCGTCCGAGGAGATGGCTGATTTATTCAAATTTCAAGAACACCGACGACGTTTCCTTCCCCTAGTCTTACAGGGTAAGAACTCACTGACTGCAGATGTATAGCAAACAGAAGCCAAGGGCTCCAAAGATTGAGGACCTGACCAGGAGGAGAATCAAGAAAAGAAAAATCAAATCGGGGGCCCGAAACAGGAAGCCAAGACCCCCAACCCTTCAAGCAAGCTAGCCTCAGAGGTTACCCTGGGGAAATCATCTAAGAAAATTGGCAGTCCCTTCACTTCTGTCACTCCCCTATAGTCCACGAAGGGAACCCCCGGCGAGGGATGGATTTTTGGCGAAGAACTAATGCCCATTATTGTATAAGAATTGCCTCCAAACGAATTTTTCTTCGATAAGAAGAGAAAGACCGTTGTGAAGCAAGATCTTTATCGAGAAGCGGGCACGATAGCCAAAAAATTCAAAATCCTAGTCGATGGGAAAGCCATGTAAAAGGGGGAATTCGCAACTCAGATAGCAGGGACGTTAGGGGATTTTTCTATAGCTAACCAATACTCTTTCAGATCCCTAACAGAACAATTAACATGGAAGAACCACTTGATCATAACTTTGGATTCTAAGCTAGCTACAACAGAAGCTACTGTAAGAGATCAGGTGAACACAGGTCTAGAGCTAGTCAGAGCAGCCGATCAAAAAGAAATCGAGCAGCTCAAATCCGATCTCAAATAAACACAAATGTTGACCCAGACCAGTTAGTCATAGATAAGCCAACAAGAGGAATTGATAGGCCAGTTACAGGAAAAATTAAATTTTGTTGAGAGCCAGGTGATAGATATCGGGATATTCCAATCCCAAGCTATTGAAATCCAAAGAAGAGTGTCAGCAACTCAACAAGATTTACTTGCTAAAGTGGAAACCATTCAAAACCACTGCCAGAACATTGATCGAGTGATGGAAGATGTCTCTTTGAGAGAAAGAGAAGCTGGGGCGGCTCGGGTCACTTTCCAAGAGGTTGTCATAGCCATGACGAAAAATAAAATGGGCAGTAGTTCCAAGATCTTTATCCCAGATCAGACCAAAGGTAACATCGTGCTGAAGGGGTGGGAGCGAAACATATCAGAGAGCAGAGAACGAGCTAAAGAGGTAAGAAACTCTTGTGAATAAACCTTCAGCTTGATAGATGAAAGTTTGTTGAGTCTCGATAATGGAAGCAGAGTTGTGCCACTAGGCCAAATCGATATAGACAAGCACCTACTCAATATCAAGGAGAACGAGGAAAAAGAGAAGGCTGAAATGTCACAGATCAGCTAGATTGACATAGTCCAAGTGGATAAATGGTTGATAAAACCAAGTATACAATTATGTTCCATCACCGCCGAAGACCGACAAGTGGGAGGAAGGTTGCCACAGTTAGTGAAGGATTGTTACACTTTTGAGGAAAACCACAAAGCAGAGCCTTCCAGGTTGATAGCCCAATTGGTAGAGAGGTGCGTCACTTGCACCAAGCATGCGAAAGGACAAGTTTCCGGTACCAAATCATGACATGTGTCTGCCTGTTCTATTTTTAGAACCCGAAGAGTAAAGAAAGGAAGGTGCTCGACCCGCATGAAAGATGACAAAGGCAAATAAGCGAAATTCTTGAACTTCCCATTTTGTAATTGAAAATTTCAGGAATGATTGAAATTCAAATGTTCAGAAGTTTGTATAAATAGGCATTTTGAAGAAAAAAACAAGGATGGACCTTTTTGGCCGAATGTAATAGAGACTTTTTCGTTTGAAAATTAATACAAAGCAATCCGAAGATTCCTAATTCTGTCAAGACTGAGTTATGAGTTTGTTTCCTCTGTTATATTATATTCAATTTCATTTCACATATATATGTCTGATGAATGCTTCACTGCGATTTAGTATAACCTCTACCATGGTGATCAACTTTTAGACGTCTAATCGTTTGTAGTTTTTCCTCTGTATCGGTTATCAACAGGTACAAGACCTGTGAATTTTTTAGATCTTTATATTTTACACTTCGTTAGATTTCTTCTTGTCTTTTTCTTCTTCTGTTTATAGGGTGAGATTCTCCCTTGATAGGAGCCTCGGATTATAGACATATTAATGTTTTCTCACATTTCTCACATGATTTATTAAAAATTTAACTGAGTTACGGGAAAAGGCCTTTGGTTTGCATTCTATCTGTGATTTTGGATTCGAGAGTACTCTTTATACGATCCAAAAATTGAGGCAACATCCTAAGCCTTGAAATTTCCTTTAACTTTCCCTATTCCTCTATGACTGTTCCCATTTCTAGAAAGCCCAATATTAAACCTGGCTTGTCGGATCAAACCACCATCACTTTGAAACTTTTCGACGCCATACTTAAAACAACCACCACCCGGGTAGAAATAGAACATTCATGGGCCTCCACTTAATAGGATACAAGCATCCAAGAACTTTTGGAATTGAGATAGAGTCAACTTATAAATCAGCATTAGCTTCCTTTCTCGAAGGCTGATCCTCCCCCTTTTTATCTTTCACACCACTTTCGGATGCCTAGACCCTATACTTTCTAGCCTTAAGTATAGACTTTGGAGCAAGACCTCACAAACTCTTGACAGATAAATTTCTCATGTGGAAGAACCTACACTTATGGAGATATCATCAAGTAAATTAAGGAGTTTGAAGGGTAAAAAACTTATCTTTTCCCCACATGTTGCTGTAGAAACAATCAAACCTAGAAGACTTTTCACTGGCTCAACAACTAAACAACATGTGGAAGAGGATACTGCATAAGCCTTAGCTCAAAAAAAGGATAAAGCTTAACCTTTCGAGCAACTCATATAAATTATTCATATCATCACTCCTCCTCATGAAAGTAATCCTACTTTCAAAAGACTCAGGAGTCAAATTAAGGATGCACGAGATGAAAATGACAAATTGAAGAAGGAAAATATGGAGGCTTGAATCAAGTTGAAGGATATGTTAGAATTTTATGAGAAGACTATTGATAAAGTAAGATAAATGGCTAAGAGGTCTTTACCCGTTCATAGTAAATTTAAGAATGTGTATAAATAGAAGAGAGCTTGCCAAGCTGAGATTAAGAAATTGAAAGCAAAGTTGCAACCCTTCAAAGAGAAGGTGGAAAAAAGGAATTTGGATATATTGGCTAAGGTGGCTACTAGAAGAAGTACCAGGAAAATATGAATATAGGATACTATTTCACATCAACATCATTTTTTCCATGGTTCACGTTTTTCATATAATTATAACGTGAGTAATGATTTTGGGTCTTGAGCTGAGGTTACCATATTCATATGATTTCTTCAAGGTTACTTCATGTTTCAAGAAGTTTGTAGCAGGATATGGAAGGTTTTTCCAAAATTCTTATGCAAGTTTTAAAGGTTGAAATCATTTTGGAGGTAAAAAGGCACCTACAAAAAAGTTCACAGTGCATGGACTCACTGGCACTGCAAACTGGTTGTTTTAGGACAGTCTGTAGTGCTAGTGCTGTAAAATTGGAGTTATGAAGATCTAAAAGGATTTCCATGTGTCAGGTTGAGCTCGAAGAATAATATAGAAGATTAGTTTCACATCAAAGTCCACCTACCTCAAGGAGCTTCCTGCAGTAAGATAACATGCACCAAGTTGTTAATATTTTTTTTAAATGATGCCAACGTTTTCCTGAAAATAGCATTTTGGTTACATTTATGCTGTACACCTGGTGCCACATCTTTCTTAGGCATAGAATCCTATGAGAAAGTTAGGTGGAGAATTGTAAACATGATTTTGGATTTTTTTTATTTAAGATGCATTGTAACTCCATGAGGATGTTCAAATGGTTAGACAATGAGGCTCTTATCTTTAGTTTAAAACTGTAACCGAGTTTTCTGATGTATGTACCAGACTCAAGAATTTTTAATAATGAAGATCAATTTACTTTCCTACTGTCACATTTGTTTCTATCTCACTTTGATGTTAGTTGCTAGTTAAGGATTCATCATTATGCTTGTTTCTTACTATAGTAAATGATTTATTGTTGGTATTTCATGCAAGTATGATCAAAGTGTTCTCTCTTTTTTATTAAGAAGTTCTTATTCAATGAGACTTATTTTGTATGTGTCTTAGAAGTACTTGATGTAACCTGATACATGTATTCCATCTTTCTTGCTAAGTATTCTGTCTTCCATTGATATGTCTAAACATTGATGTGAAACTATTTAAAGCCTTGCGTACTGGTGTGTATTTCATGGAGGTTTTTGTGTTGACATCATAAAATGAGTATCACACCCATTTGCCACACATTGGAAACAATTATTATTCATAATTATGATGGGTATTATTCTTACATCCACAACAGTTTAGGTGTGACTTCTAGTGCTAACATTTTTGGTGTTGTTGTTGGGGAACGAATTGAAGATATTTCCTTGGGTTGTACAACAAGGATACTACTTATTTTTTCGTTGTACAAAAATCAGTAAATGAAATGAATGCATAGTGCACTTGGTGACTCCAAATTTTAGTTGTGGCTCCCAAGAGAAGGCATATGAGAGCTAAACCCTAGTCACCTCTGGATACACCTGGACCTGATCCAGAAAAAACCATAAGGAAGGGAAAATATTTTCAAGGAGATTCCTCTTCTAAATTGTTAGGTATTTCTCGAGAACTACTTTACTATGTTTTCCATGCACCAGTTTTTTTTTCTCATGTTTCTCATTTACCTATAACTTAAACTCATGTAAAGACAAAATGATAAGATTTTCCCGTAGAATACATAAGTTTTTCCCCCAACTTGAAAGAATAAAACTTGGAAAGTTTTGATTTTCTTACATCTCCTGTAATTGTAAAGTGGTTTAGACTTGAAAGTTTGGAATATTTCCCTTTCTTAGGTTCTCCAACTCATTATTCATTTAAATTTCCTGTAACTAAAGAAGAAGGAACCTCAGTTTTTGTTGAAATCCCCTTAGCTCTACCCAAGTCCTAACCAACTTATGTTAAATCTAAATCTTCTCCACCTTATACTCCTTCTTTTTTCAAAACCTCCTATTATACAGATTGCATTTTCACATGTTAAGTCACCTTCTACTTCTCCTAAAAGTCAAAGTCCTCCTTTTCCAAATGAAATGGTAGGAATTAATCCTCCTCAGAACAAAATGGATGCCATTGTGGCTGCTAGGTATGCACCATTAGTGCTTCCTCAACCCATGAATTATATCCCAGTAGGAGATTAACTTAAGTACATGCCTAAATTTACTGGAGAGGAAGATATCACTGTAGAGGAACATATTGTTGCATTTTACAGTTATGCATATAATTTGAATATTGAAAATGAAGATGTCTAGATGAGAGTCTTTGTGCAAATTCTAGATGGAGAAGCTCATAAGTGGTTTAGAATTTTAGCTCCTAGATCAATAGCTAGAATTGAGGCCTTGGATGATGCCTTTTTAAGGCATTGGGGTGACAAATGATAATTCTTATATTACATTACAAAATTTGGGGCTCTAAAAAGGAAAGAGGGAGAATTAGTGTTAGATTTTTCAAAAAGATTTAACAAGATGTACAAAAAAATTCCTACTGAGATTAAACCCACTTAAAATTCTACTAAAATAACTTACGAAAGTGATTTTGACCCCGAATTATGTCTTTTGTTGAGAGAAATAAGGTCTACAAAATTGGCCCATATGCAAGATGTTACACTAGATCTTGAATCAAACACACTGGCATCAAATAAGTTGAGGGGGAAATATAACAGAGATAGAAGAAAACAAAAAATAGAAGCCTCATATTCAAATGCGCCAGGGATTAATCTCCAAGTTGATGAATTGACTAAGTTGGTCAATTCATTATCTGTAGAGATGGAAATATTAAAACTTGAAGGGAGACAAGCAAATATAAATCCTCAATATTTTGGAAACAAAAATAATTTCAGAAGGTCGAATAATACACCTCAAATTCTGCAGAGAGATCAGATAAATATAGAGGATCAGAAGGTTCAAACTCCTCTAAAAAACAATTTGGTTGATGATGAAGAAGGAAATAATGAGGAGACATACCATGAAATTCATTGTTTAGGGGATACAACTACTTCTCCTCATTTGACCCAGACTGCTTATGAAGAGTGTTTAATGTGCAATCAATTGAATTAGTTAAGTAAAGGAGAAAAATTCAATGAAGCTAAAAACAAGTATAATTTGAGATCAAAACAAAAGGAGGGAAAATCAAGTACATCTACCCAGCCTCGAAAGTCAGATACCCCTTCCAATGAAGTGGATGTACCAAATAAAGAAAAAGGAGAAATTAAAAATCATCCCATTATCAAGGCTCGTGTTCAAGAGATAGAGGAAATTAAAAAAACCCACTCCTATTTTATTTTTGAGAATGAAATACAGAAAATCAAGATTCTTGTCCCACTTCTAGAATTGATGAAAAATGAATATTTTAAGAAATCTATCTCAAAAATGTTGCATCTTGAATCTTATTCTCCTTCAACAGACTGAATTAACTTGTAGGATGAGAAACCTACAGTTATATTAGGACCACTGGTAGAAAACAAAGATGACTCCTCTCCCCCATTTTACACTTCTTTGAATGTGCATGAAAAAACCTTGCACAATTGTCTTATGGACTTAGGTGCATCCCACAACTTGATGTCTAAGGCTGTCATGGATGAATTGGGTCTATAAATTAATAAAGCATATCATTATTTGTATTCTTTTGACTAAAGAAAAGTAAAATGTCTTGGAGTTATTAAAGATCTAGTTGTCACTCTTTTTCAACTATCTATGAAAAACATAATCATGGACATTGTAGTTGTAGATGTTGCTCCCAAATTTGGGATGTTTCTATATAGATCATGGATCAAGAATTTAGGATGGGCTTTACAAACATATCTTTCTTATGCTACCATACCATTCTTTAAGGGTGAGCACATAAGACTGTATATAGAAGCTCAATTAGCTTATATCATAAGTGATGAGAGCAACCCAAAAAACTATCCCATATATGTTGTTGAAACTTATTTAGGTTCTAGTATTATTCATCTTACTGAGTTTCCTCAATCACCATTAGAAATAAAAAACCAGTCACCAACAAGATGTGAAACAACTGGATTGGGTGTTCAAACATGGAAGATGTTTTTTGATGGTGCATCTTCCAAGGATATTGTTGGTACTGGATTAATATTCATTTCTCCTTATCAGGATGTCACAACCTTGTCCTTCAAAATTGAATTTGAAACAACAAACAATATTGTAGAATATGAAGCCTTAGTTTGGGGCTTAGAGATGCAAATGACTTGAAAATTGAAGGATTGTCAGTTTTTGGAGATGCAAAGCTGATTGTGCATCAAGTTAGAAAAATATACCAAACAAAGCATCCTAGAATGAAATCTTATAAGAATGAGGTTTGGGACCTCATTGGTAATTTCTTCTCAACATTCAACATTTCTTTTATTCTCAGAGAGGCTAATACACCGGTTGATTCCTTAGTTGTTTTTGCGAGTAATTTTAAAATCCCACTACCTCCAAAGCCTAAGTATAATGTTGAGGTGAAATACATGCCTTCTATAACTGATAATGTCAAGCATTGGAAGGTTTTTGAATATTATCAAGAAATAAATAGGTTTTTGGAAACAATAGATCGATTTTATGCTCTTCATATTGACCAAGATTAAGATGATGATAAAAATACGCATGCTGATAAATTTCCAAACAAGATTTCAGATCACAAAATTGTTCAGTTGCCTAGAAATCACATTCCTAAAGGAATGGTTCCTTTGGAAAGACTGTTTGATAACAATTATGTTGTTGTGAAGGTGAGCGGTTCTAAGGAAAATGAAGATATGATAGAATGAAATCTAGGCACTTAAGAGGAACCCAAATATGTTAAATTGTCTAGTAGCTTGTCAGAAAATCAAAGGGCCAAATATATCAAAATGTTGAAAGAATTTTATGATGTTTTTGCATGGAATTATGAAGACCTAGAAACTTATGATACTAGAATCATTGAGCATAGAATACTTGTGAAAGATGAAACCAAATATTTCTGACATAAACTTAGGCAGATTAACCCCATGTTATTGCCCATTTTGGAAAAAGAGGACAAACAACTGCTTGATTCCCAGATCATTATACCTCTGAAGTATTCTTATTGGATATCTAATTTGGTCCTTGTCAAAAAGAAGAATTGTGAGATCAAGATTTGTGTTGAATTTAGGAACTTAAATAGGTGTTCGAGAAAAGGCAACTACCCCTTACAAAAAATGGAACATACCTTGCAAAGGGTGACATGAGTAGTAATGATTTCAATGATTGATGTGTTGGTTAATTGGGTTGGTTGTCATTGATGTCAACCCTTGAAGAAAGTC
>ML818901.1:123580-135901 GCA_009831015.1 Picea engelmannii | reverse complement strand
AGTTGGACATAGGTGACTATGTGGACAAAGTGGCTATGTGGACAAAGTGGCCTAGAAGATGCTTCTAGGGAAGCTACATGGAGAGTATAAATAAGAGGCAAGGATCTCTCATTTTAATCACACTTGAGAATATTGAATATCTACAGGTGACTGAGGTAACCAAAGGATATCTAAGTTGAATTTTAGAGGGAAGGTGAGGTAAACAAAGCCGAAATTCAAGGGAGGATAAATTATTTTGATGATGCTTTCTAAGGTATGTTATTTACAGGTCATCTCACCATTTTCACAATAACATTTTTTCTAGAATGATTCAGACCATGAAATTGGAAGGCCATTGAGGAAACATATCCAAGTAGACGTGGTACAAATTTTAGCTTGTGGGTCGTTGTATTTTTGGAGTTACACTCCGTGGAAAATAGGGTTTGTGGCTAGTCCTGAAACTAGTCTAAAACATGTGCTTCGGGTAAAAATGTCATAAATTATTCATAAAAAATCCAAATTTAGTAAGTCCAGATGTGTTGGTTATAGTACAGTTAACAGTATTCTCTGTAAAATATTTAGATCCATTCAAAAAAAAATCCATGAGGGGCACACTCTACAATTTTTCTCTTTAGAATAAGCCATAATTCAACAAAGTATGCCATTTTTTCTATAACTCCTTTTTTGAGAGGTTCCAAGTAGTGACACCTAGAGGAATTGCATAAACACATTGAAGAACACTGTGTACTATTTTTCAGATCTTTATTCATTACAGGTACATAGTTATGATTATTTCAAGTTAGGGTTGTTGACTAATCCAAAACTAGTCATGTGAGACTAAAGTAATGTTTGATGAAAATGCTAGTCTCTTGTTGTTAAAGTTAATGAAGGTTTGTAGGTTGAGGTACAGGTTGGTGCATGGTTGATGCACCTATTTATGGTACAAGTTGATTATAGGTTGTTTGGTATAGGTTGGTGCATGGTTGATGCACTTGTTTATGGTACAGGTAGATTATAGGTTGAGGTACAGGTTGATGCATGGTTGATGCATGGTTCATGTTATTAGTATAGGTTGTTTGGTGCAGGTTGATTGGTACAGGTTTACAACAGTATATCTCACAGTGATAGTGTGACATTGGTTCCATAATTCTACTTATATGTCAGGGTGGTTGGACAAGGCAAGGACATGTGGTTGTAGCCACCTTCCGGTTGTAGCTAGAGAACATAAGGGGGTTGTAGCATCCTTCTAGTTGTAGCTAGAGAATTGGGGAGTTGGAGCTTCCCTCAGGTTGTAGCCTGAGAAACTAGGGGGTTGGATCCTCCTTCCAGTTGTAGCCGGAAAACAAAGGAAGTTGGTGCTTCCAATGAATGTAATTCTTCAAGATATATAAGAAAAAGAATTATGTGGTTTTCTCCCACTTTGGGTTTCCACGTAAAAACACTGGTGTACTGTGTATGTGTATGATTGTTCATTGTTTATATACTCTATAAATATTGGATGATAATGCGACATTGATATAAAAAATTCATTATATGGTTAAAAAGGATTAGATTGCTCTATTACTGATTCACCCCCCCCCCCTCTCAGTAATCCAACAATTGGTATCAGAGCAGGTTCCTTCAGAAATAAGTTTAACCACTGAAAGGTAGATCATGGAGAGAAAAAACATGTATAAAAATGGAATACCACAGTTTGATGGACAAAAGTATGCATTTTGGAGCATAAGGATGAAAACATATATACAAGCATAGGGATTTGAAATTTGGCAATCAGTTGTAGATGGATACACAACACCAAAAATTCCGTCGACAAATAACAAATCAGTGAAACTAGGTCAGAATAATTCCAAAGCCACAAATGCACTTTTGAATGGTCTTGGAGAATCGGTATTCACCAAAGTTGCACATTGTAAATCCGCTAAAGATATTTGGGACAAACTTCAAAATATTTATGAAGGAGATTCAAAAGTCAAAGTAGCAAAGCTTCAAACTTATAGAGGTCAGTTCGAACAACTAAATATGAAGGAAGATGAGAATATTGCATCTTAATTTTTACTAGTCGATGAAATAGTAAATGCAAACTTGGGATTGGGAGAAGAAAACAAAGAATCTGTAATTGTTCAAAAGGTAATAAGATATTTTCCTATGATATTTGACCCTAAGATATCATCACTAGAAGAAAGAGAAGATCTAAACTCAATAAGCATGGACGAATTCCATGGAATCTTCACAGCATATGAAATGATAACTGAATAGGAAAATCCAGATGTAAAAGAAGCAGCCTTCAAAGCATCCAGAAGGTCAAAGAAAAAGGGAAAGCAAAAAGAAAAATAACATAGCAGCAACAATGATGTCTCGGAAGATGGTGAAGAAGTGACCAACTTTTTTAGAAGATTGAACGAGGGAACCAATGATAGGTATAGAGGTAAGCTTCCTTTGATTTGTTTTAATTGTGACGGTATTGGTCATTTTTCTAACAAATGTCCTCATGAGAAAAAGAGAAATGATGAAGGTTAATCAAATAGGAAACAAACATATAAAGGAAAAATAACCACAAAGAAAGTTTTGAAGAAGACCTTATGCACCAAAGAAGACATCTCATCATCAGATGAAGATGAAGTCAGTGACATTGAGACATAAAGAGTTCTATTCATGGAAGTAGAAGACTCTGATAAGAAAACTCTGAAGAAGAATATGAAGAGGTCGAAGAAGAATATGAAGAGGCAAAAGTTGACTGCTGGGAAGAATTGATGTGTTCCATAGAAGTTATTAGAAGAGAAAAGAAGAAAAACAAGAAACTACAAGCGAAACTAGATAAGAAAGAAGACACTCATGACCTAGAACAAATGATCACAAATTTGAAGGTTCAAATTGAAGAAGATAAAAGAATTGAAGAAGCACTCAAAGAACAACTAGAAGGAAGAGACAATATCATTGGAAATTTGGAAACAAAAATTGTCACATTAAGAAAGGATCTTCAAAATAAAAATATGCATAACAACTCAAGATTTTTGAATGACATTATTAGCAGTCAAAAACCTCATCATGACAAGTCCAGACTTGGATACAATTAGACAGAAAATGGATCAAGCTCCAAAACAACAAAACAAGAAACATATCCAAAAATATATGCATAAACAATAAAAGGGGATAGGAAGGTCTACAAATAAAATTGCAAGGATACTCCTCCATCGAGAAGATTCAAATTTTAGAATCAACGAATGACAAAAACATATAGGCCCCAGTAAGAAGAAGGGTTCATAAGAGTACATCATTTCAAAATATCTTCAACTCCCATGTATTAAAATTTCTTTTTTGGTTTATGTTATGCATGTAATAATTTTGGACATAAAGGTGTGAATTGCAGAGCTAACAACAGGAACATAAACAACTTTGAAAGTCATACACAAAAGGGTTATCCAATAAGGCCTAGTGAAACACATAGAATAAGTTACAACATGTTTGAATCTTTGAGCACTAAAGTGGAATTCTACAAATGTAACAACTTTGGACACATGGCCAAAGATTGCAGAATGACAATCCCTCCTAGAGAGCCACAATAGAACAACAACAGTCACAGACAGGTACCTTAGAAAAGGACATGGATAAGAAAGAAGAATCAGTATAGCAATGAAGAATGCACACTCGCTCTACAAGCTAAGCAAAATAAATGTGGTTGGTATGTTGATCGTAGTTTTTCAAAACACATGACAGGTGATAGAGATAGGTTTCTTACATTAAGAAAGGAAAGAGATGGATCAGTTTCCTTCAGAAATGATGATTCAACTAAAATCATTAGAAAATGCACAGTCAGAATTGGGAACAAGAATACCAAGGCAGAAAATGTTCTACTAGTAGAAGATATGAAATATAATGTTCTAAGTGTGATTCAAATGTGTGACCAAGGTCATAAAGTTACTTTCCTTTCAAAAAAGTGTGAGATAAGAAAAGAAGGTTCAGGAAAATTGATTGCAACAACTGCGAGAACTTCAAGCAACATATATGTATTAAGTGAAATTGGAAATGAAAAGTGTTTCCTAGGAAAGGAAGATGAAATTTGGCTATGGAATAGAAGAATAGGTCACATACATTTTAATAACCTTGTCAAAGTCAGCAAAAGGGAACCAGTTAGAGAAATGCCCCAGATCACGAAACCAACCAACACTTTATGCAAGCATTGTCAACAAGGAAAAAAAACAAAGACCAGGTTTAAATCAAAAGAATGTTCAATGGAAAGACCACTATAAATTGTGCATACTGATCTAGTTGGACCAACTAAAACAGAGGGTTTAAAAGGTGATAAATACTTTATGTTATTAGTTGATGATCATACAAGAATGACTATAGTTTAATTTCTCAGGAATAAGTCAGAAGCTTTTGAAAAATTCAAGGTCTACAAGGAAATGGTTGAAAATGAAATGGATTAAAAAATCAAATGCTTGAGATATGATAATGGAGGAGAGTTCACTTCAAAGGAATTTTTGGACTACTGTAGCAGACATGGAATAAAAGACAATTATCTATTGCTAGGACACCTCAACAGAATGGAGTTGTTGAAAGAAAGAACATGACAATACAAGAAATGGCTCGAACAATGCTGATGGATTCCAAATTGAAAGATATATTTTGGAAATAGGCAGTGCATACAAAATTTCACATTCAAAATAGAGTAATGATCAGAAAAAACACTGACAAAACTCCCTACGAGCTATGGAAAGGAAGACCAACAAATGTGAAGCACTTCAGAGTTTTTGGAAGCAAATGCTACATCAAATGAGAAGATGGAAGAATGGGCCAGTTTCACTCTCATGTGGAAAAAGGAGTACTTGTTGGTTACTCAAGTACAAGGAAATCATAAAAGTGTTACAGCCTGAGATTGAAAAAAGTTGAGGAAAGCATCAATGTAACAATTGATAAAACAGGTAGACAAGAATTAAAGGAAGAAGAAAATGAATCAATGGAACAAATTTACGAAGAAGAAGCATAAGATGAAAAAGAAGTAGAAGGGGAAGATGAAGAGGATCCAATAGAAGTAGAAGATAAATTTCATCAAGTTCCTCCAAAGACACCTAGCAGACGAGTACAGAAGAATCATCCTTCAGATCAAATTATCAGAAACAAAGATGCAGGAGTTGAGACTAGAGTAAGAATCCGTTCAGCAAAACAAACTATTGGGGCTCAGAAATTTCCTATTTTCATCCACCTTTCCCTTCATCATTCTCCACATTTCATTGCCCCATTAACCTTTCACGATATCATTTCCATAAATATACTTCGGTTTCACCTTATTGTTCTCCACTTTATTTATTTTAGTATTAAAATGGAATTTGTGATTAAATGTTAGAAAATCGACATGTTTTCATATATATCTCAAAAATGTGTGAGCTTTGTAATGTGTAGAAATATGAGAAGGATTAATTCAAAAGGACTTCTTGAACACTTCCTCCACCATTTCAATATTTGAGGAGATAATTAAATCCTATTCCAAGGAGAAGATCATGGAGATTTGGTTGGAATATCTTATCCAAGATATATGAGAGATATGTGTGAGGATTTGAAGGGATTATTTTTTGTAATAATGGGAAATAGGTTGAGAGAAAAGTGGATCTGTAATAATGATATGGTTATCTTATCTTCAAGGCTCTCATGTATAAAAGAGAGTGCTCTCTATTCATGAGGATTCAATTAGAGGATGGAACTAGAGTAATCATTAATGGTAGTCATTAGGATTCGAAAGAGAAAGGGATTCTTAGCTTTGATTCATGGTTTTGGTTTTCATGCTTTCATTATTCTTTTATGAAGATTGATTTGATTATTGTAATATAAGATTGCTTCATTGGTGAGAGCTCTCATATGTTGTTGTGTCATTCAACTCTCTACATGTTGTATTTTCTCTTCCTTCATGTAGTTCTCCATTTCTAGATTAATTCCATTTATGCAATTTTCCATTCCTAGATTAATTCCATTTGCGCAATTTCCCATTCCTAGATTAATTTCAATTCCAAGTGTGTTTCAATTTCCTACATTAGATTAATGATTCAATTTCAGTCGTAGTTTAAACATTAGATTAGATTAGTCTCACTTCAATCTTTCATATACTTTGCATGTGCTTAGTAATTTTATGATCCTCAGATTGAAAAATTAAAGAGTTGGGCAAGTACTAGAACTCAATTAATATAACATTAGTCTGTCGCAATATAACGACTGGTGTTCCCTTGTTACGATTGTTGTTCCTTTTGTAAGTAGTGTTGCTCATTTGAACGGAACAATTGTCGTTCCTTTTGTTACGATTGTTGTCCCTTTGCATGGGTTGCATCTATGGAGGATGGGTATTGAAAATGGAAGGTAAGAATCTACGTAGGCAACAAGTAAAACACTTGTGTCAATGCCTACCTTTGGATGATGCATAGAGGTTATATTTTAGTACATCTTCAGAGCCCAACATTTTGGCGTCGTTGTTGGGGAAGCACGATGGATTGAGGTATTAGTTTCTTTTTCATTTCAATTCATGCAAGTGTGATCTAGACGTGTTGGTAAGGGGTCATAGAAGCTTGTGAGAGGAGACTTTTGATGTTCTCCCTACCAACTAGGTAAAAGTAGTTTCAATTTATGAAAGAGTGTTTAATTCATGCAAGTGTGATCTAGACGTGTTGGTAAGGGGTCATAGAAGCTCATGAGAGGAGACTCCTCATTTTTTCCCTACCAACTAGGTAAAAGTAGTTTCAATTTCTGCAAGATTAGTTTCAATTTATGTAAGTGTGATCTACATGTGTTTGTTCTAAGGGTCATAGATCTGCTTTAGTGTAGATTCCTCACTATCCCTACCAACTATCAAGAGCATTTAATTTCCGCAACTGTGAAGAGTATTTTTTTTTATGTTTTAGCAAGAGTGTTTTCTTTTTAAAGTTTTTCATTTTGATTTGGGTGTTGTAAGAATCCTTTTTTTAACATAATTTAACAATGAATTTAATCTTGGAACAACTCGCTCAGATCCTAGCAAAAGTTGAGCTCTCCTCTTCTTTGGAAGAGGAGATATTGACAGCAGTCGAAAGATTATTCACTCCTCCTGAGGCGAACGAAGAATCAACATATGAAGAACCTTGCATATTTAATGAAGAACCATTAGGCACACAAGAGGTTGAGGAGGACAGCGAGGAGCTGTAGCATGATCTGAGTAAGACAAATTACGCCTGCGAAAGCCTAATCGAACGCTGGTTTCAAGCAAGTACTAGGTTAGTTCCACTTAGTTTTACTTTTTATTTTGTTAATTTAAAACTTCAACAACTAATTTTGCATGCCCATATATATTCCGGACTATTAATTATGAAATTGAAAGATAACATATTTTTATTACTATTGTGTGCATGGTTACATTGGTTGTTTGATTATACGTAACTAATCTCTCATTTCTAATTAGCGTAGTGTATGTAGGGTTTTATTTTCAATTTTTTTATTTTTTCTAAAATAAGTATGCTCTCCTCCGCGCTTCGTGCGATCGTGAGGATCAGAAAGTAGGATGACTGATTGGTTGATTTCAGGAATATCAATTAATTGACAAAACAATTTTTTTTGCCTAATCTATTTTTTTCGTCTTCCATTTGCTCATAAATTTTTAAAACCTGCAAGATAATGTTTTTTAGAAGAAATGAAAGAAAAGTTGTGCTTCCTCCATCTACAAATCAAAGAAATAAAACATTAAGTAAAAAGAGAATATATATATATATATAATGGTTTAATGGTCTAACACGCAGAGCCATGGCTACCACATCCTTCACCTTACCAACAAATATAATATATGCATTACTTCATAACTCAGAAAGGAATTTATCTATGCATGTATTGCTTGTGTAAATGATTTGACACTGTGGTTGCAAAATTCTCCATGTATATTCCGCTCAACTTCATCATTTCTTATCTAAATGTGGTGGAAATAAGATGCTTCTATACATGTAAAAGATGCACGGGGGATCACAATCCTAAATATGGGTTCCATATGCTAGTTACTGTTGTGTCCAGAGAGGGTGCATACAGCTCCATTGAGTCCAATTGCTGATCTAGGACTTGGGAGAACATTTATTGTGTCTTCATTGGCTTGCGCAGAGGTGTTACTAGCATACAAACGGTGGAATACTGGCCTCCCAAATAATAAAGGTTGTTCACATACAATGTTCCTTTTGACATTGTACCAACAGTTCGGGGCAATTCTTTTGATGCCTCATTTTGCCTCATGAGATCTTTGTGGAATCAGATCATCTCTGCCAAGTGAATCACATTAAAGTTTATTGTTTTAGAAAAGCGAGAAATTAGTGGAAGATCATTCGATTATTCGTTTTTCGATATGCCCAACCAAATACAGATATTTTCGTCAGCTGGAGGTTGCAAATCCCATTTTTATCTGAACCAGCCCATGTCTATAGTTCCAAGACAACACATCTAGTGATACAAATGAATTTAACTGTCATTTATCTAGCATTTTTATGGTTGGCAATCAATGATGATTTTCATTGGTGATAGCATCTCCAGACTGTCAGCCTCCATGTTATATCTAAAATTAAGTGAGTCTCCAAGTGTGTCTCTAACAAAATGTGCACTCTTTTCTCCCAGAAATTCAGAAACGTTCACCTAAGGCATTACAGCTTGTTGTGCGCCACGAAAGGCAATGTGCTTAGTCACAACTGTGTCTTGGTTTAAAGGTTCAAAACCGCTCATAAGAAGGTTTCTTCCTATCTTGAGCAAAAAAATGGATGATGAGGATATCCAACCTCTTGTCTGTGACAATGGATCTGGTATGGTTAAGGCAGAATTTGCGGGGGATGATGCTCCTCGTGCATTTTTTCCTAGTATTATTGGTAGACCAAGGCACACAGGCATCATGGTTGGTATGGGGCAGAAGGATGCATATGTTGGTCAAAGCATGGCATTCTATCTCTCAATTATCCAATCGAGGACGGTATTGTGACCAATTGTGATGATATGGAGAAGATTTGGCATCACACATTCTACAATGAGATTCGTGTAGCTCCAGAGGAGAATCCTGTTTTTCTCACAGAGGCACCTCTTAATACAAAGGATAACCGAGAGAAGATGACACAAATGATGTTTGAGACTTTCAATATGCCTGCCATGTATGTTGCCATTCAAGCAATGCTTTATTTATATGCAAGTGGTCATACAACCGGTATTGTACTGGACTCTAGTGATGGTGTGATACATACTGTCCCAATTTATGAGGGATATGCTTTGCCTCATGCCATCCTCAAACTGGACCTTGTTGGGCATGATCTGACTAATTCGTTGATGAAGGTTCTTACTAAGCGTGGGTACTCTTTTATAACAACTGCAGAATGTGAGATAGTACGAGATGTGAAGGAGAAATTAGCATATGTTTCCTTTGACTATGAGCAGGATCTGGAAACTACAAAAACAAGTTCGACTATAGAGAAAAGATATGAAATTCCCGACAGTCAGGGGATAACAATCGGTGTTGAGCGGTTCAAAAACAACTTTCCTCTGCAAAACAATAAAGTGCATATGGAGTATGAAGCCTATAAGGCTGAGATATTCCTCTTCGGATGAACGCAACCGATTTTTCACAGCCTCCAGTGTTTCATGTTTATTTCTTCTCTCGGTTCCATCTTCCCATCATCGGTGCCTTCGCCTAGTGTTTACAGAGGCTACAGGCCGCTGAGGGAGCAAGTCATTGTGTGGCAATACCTATCCAGTATTTCTTGTGGAGAAATTATTTCTCGTACAATTAGTCGCAGTACTTATCTAGTTATAATTGCTACACATCTGCTTGAGCCTAATCAGCTTGTTGTGGGATTGACTGATGACAATGTTCACGTGATTGAGCCAGCTGACAAACAATGGAGATGCATACGAATGAGTAAATTTCTAGTTGATGCATTTTTGTCTCAAAAAATTGTTTTCTCTCCAGGCCAAGGAGCAGATCAACACTTGACAACATTCATGGTGTCTTGGTGGCGCAGGTATAGAAAGTAAACAACTATTCCTTTTTTTGTTTTGTAATAAAAAATGATTTTTTTTTCTTGTATTTGTTTTTAATTTTGCCTCTTTTGTTTGTTTGATTAAAAATATTGTAATAACAAAAATAAATAAAAAATTGTTTGTTTTATTATAAAATTTTGTTTTAAAACAATTTTGTTTATTTTAAAACACAAATCTCTCTCTCTCTCTCTCTCTCTCTCTCTCTCTCTCTCTCTCTCTCTCTATATATATATATATATATATATCATAATAATAATAATAATAATAATAATAATAATAATAATAATAATAATAATAATCTTAGGTAAAACATAATAAATAAAATAAAATAAAAATAAATAAATAAAAAACAAATAAAAAACAAATAAAAAACAAAAATTTATAAAAGATAAAAACAAATTATAAAATAAAAACAACAAAAAACAAAAAAAATTTGCAAATGGACCTTTTTTTTTTAATTCTTGAAAACAATATGGAAACATGTTTTTTCGATTTTACACTAAGAAAGAAATCAACGATGAAACACGTGTGCACAATGATCATGAAAAGAGGTATAAAACACATTTTGTTTACTTTGTCGCATTTGTCCTTCTTTCTGCATGTTATATTTTCGAACATCTAACAAGTTTTCATGCAGGATTTGTACTAAGTTTTTTCAGGAGCGCGATCGATCACATCTTGCTGCTGAAGTGATTTTAAAAACAAATCACAAAATGTTTTGAAAATAGACATGCTTTATTGACTACTTGAGGGATTTGATTCTCATTCTACACATCATGGAGTTTGTTGTTACACAACGACCATTCATAAACCCATTTTGCATCATGAATTATTTCCCCGCATTTCTCCTTCAAAGAAGATTTTTCATCCCTGTGTTGAATCCCATCTTCCATTGAATTATCCTTCATGACTTTGCACATGCCTATCTTTCTGAGTTGCATACATCTCTTTATCTTTTTCAGTTCAATTTTCCTTGTCAATAAAACTATCCATCTCCCTTTCCATGACTACATTGCCTTGCCATACACACTGTTACTACCAATATATTTTCATTTATAGTCCTACCACTCTTTTTATTAGAACTCGCGTTGACTGATGTGAGATTCCTTAAGGCCCACATTTCAACAATTCTTGCCCCATCGACCTCAACACCTTATTTGGGATATAGACTAGAGTCCAGTTTGAGTACCTAGAGGCTTGCATGCCTTAATGGTAAGTTCTCTCACTGACAATCATGGAAATACATCAATGTCCCTTGATCATCATATCTTGCAAGTGGATCGACATCAGCTCATTCATTCTCACTTCGCAATATGTACTTGGGTACCTTGGCACTCATTGACATCAATGACGATTTTCCTTGAATTTGTTAACGACATTCATCATTGGTCAGTAATCCAATGACTTCTTTTCATGCTCGACATTGACAAATTCATTTGCATGATTAGAATTGTACCATCAGGTTTAGCAGCAGGTGAAGACTATACACTTTTCATGACTCTATCAGTAGTTACAGCAACATGACGTCTTCTATACAAGAGTACCACAGTTCCACTTTCATACTTTGTATTTTCCATGATTCATTCAACAACAGTTCAGATTCCTCCACTTCACATTCTCTGATCCAACAGACAACAGTTGCCGCTACAACAACAGTCACTTTTCACATGATCTTGCAATAGTGACATCTTCCATGCCCTAGTAGGCACATTAGCCATATTCCTATTGCATAGTTCATCAACATTTTGGGTAAGTGGAGGTATGATATTTTCTAAACTTTAATCATCCTCAACTGCTAGCAATGAATAATTTGGAAAAATCCATCACCCAGTTCCCTTTCCTTTTCACTTCTATGACTTATGGCACATTGCATGAGGACACACAACAAGTTAAGTTGAGGGTTAGGGGACTTTATTCACTATCATCACTCCATTTTTCCACGACCATCATTCCATTTTTCGTCTCATTTACCATTTATGGACATTTCTTTTCCAACGATACTCTGTTGCACTTTGCTTCATAAGCATTGTTATACATATTGGCATGATTCACACAAATACAAAAAAGGGATTTCTTATACTCACTGATATTTTCCTTATGCAGATTGATAACATATATTTTCCAGTAAGAATATGGGAAAATTATTTTAATAATAGCAAGAGAACAAATAACAAAATGAATGTTGTTAACACAAGAACCAACATTCTTTATATTCATGGTTGTCACACAAGAACCAACCATAAGAAAATGTCAATTGTTACTCATGTAAAACCCATCCTGGAAACATTTATTATCATCACTCAAAGACAACATTCAGATGCCAAAATTTCTTGA
>ML818901.1:111766-123530 GCA_009831015.1 Picea engelmannii | reverse complement strand
ATTTGAGGAGATAATTCAAGCCCATTCCAAGGAGAAGATCATGGAGATTTGGTTGGAATATCTTATCCAAAATATATGAGAGATGTGTGTGAGGATTTGAAGGGATTATATTTTGTAATAATGGGAAATAGGTTGAGAGAAAAGTGGATCTGTAATAATGAGATGGTTATCTTATCTTCAAGGCTCTCATGTATAAAAGAGAGTGTTCTCTATTCATGAGGATTCAATTAGAGGATAGAATTAGAGTATTCATTAATGGTAGTCATTAGGATTCAAAAGAGAAAGGGATTCTTAGCTTTGATTCATGGTTTTGGTTTTCATGCTTTCATTATTATTTTATGATGATTGATTTGATTATTGTAATATATGATTGCTTCATTGGTGAGAGCTCTCATATGTTGTTGTGCCATTCAACTCACATGTTGTATTTTCTCTTCCTTCATGTAGTTCTCCATTTCTAGATTAATTCCATTTATGTAATTTCCCATTCCTAGATTAATTTCAATTCCAAGTCATGTGTTTCAATTTCCTACATTAGATTAATGATCCAATTTCAATCGTAGTTTAAAAATTATATTATATTAGTCTCACTCAATATTTCATATACTTTGCAAGTGCTTCGTAAGTTTACGATCCTCAGATTGACAAATTAAATAGTTGGGCAAGTACTACAACTCAATTAATACAACATTAGTTCAGCCCAATATAATGACTGTTGTTCCCTTATTACGATTGTTGTTCCTTTTGTAAGTAGTGTTGTTCATTTGAACAAAACAATTGTCGTTCCTTTCCTTATGATTGTTTTCCCTTTGCAGGGGTTGCATCTCTGGAGAAAGGGTATTGAAAACAGAAGATAAGAACCTACGTAGGCAACAAGTAAAACACTTGTGACAACGCCTACCTTTGGATGATGCATAGAGGTTATATTTTAGTACATCTTCAGAGCCCAACAAAAACGCACCTAGCACTCTCATCTATGATTGAACCAACCTATTTTGAAGAGGCAAACAAGGATGATTTTTGGAATAAGGCCATGGATGAAGAATTGGATCAAATAGAGAAAAATGACACTTAGGAATTGGTTCCAAGACCAAAGGATAAGAATGTGATCGACACAAAGTGGGTATACAAGAATAAATTGAATGAAGATGGATTGGTTACAACGAAAAAAGATAGATTGGTATGTAAAGGATATGCACAGGTTGAAGGAATCGAATTTGACGAGACATTTTCCCTAGTTTCCAGAATGGAAGCAATGTGATTGATTTTAGCTTATGCATGCTCCAAAAATATTAAAGTGTATCAGATGGACGTAAAATCATCTTTTCTGAATGGGGAACTTGAAGAAGAAGTCTACATTGAACAACCAAAAGGATTTCAGTTGTCAGAGAACACAGATTATGTGTGTAAATTAAAGAAGGTTGTGTATGGTCTAAAATAGGCTCCTAGAGCATGGCACTCTAGACTGGATAAATATCTACAACATGCAGGGTTCATAAAAGGAAGTGCAAACAACAACCTATACATCAAGGTAACTCAAGATAGTATTTTATTAATTGAAGTTTATGTTGATGATATTATTTTTGGAAGTACCGATGGTAGGTTAAGCCATAAATTTGTAAAGGACATGAAAAATGAATTTGAAAAGTCATTACTTGGATAACTATCCTTCTTTCCGGGTCTTTAGATACATCAAAGCAACCAAGGAATTTTTATTTCTCAAACCAAGTATATCAGAGAAATGATAAAGAGGTTCGAAATGGAAGAGTGCAAACTAGTTATCACTCCCATGCAAACTAATTGCAAGTTGAGAAAAGATGATAATTCAAAGTCTATAGATCAGAGGCAATACAGGTCAATGATTGGTATCCTACTATATGTGACAACATCTAGACCAGATATAATTCAGGCAGTTGGACAGGTGGCACGATTTCAACCAGCACCAAAGGAATCGCATGTATTAGCAGTGAAGAGGATTTTTAGATATCTCAAAGGAACATAAGAGTTTGGATTATGGTATTCAAAAGGAAAGGATCTATTACTTATTGCATACACAGATGCAGATTGGGAAGGTTGCATTGATGACCGATGAAGCACCAATGGAGCAATGTTCTACTTGGGTGAGTGTTTAGTATCATAACTAAGAAAGAAAAAAACATCAATATCTTTATCTACAACTGAGGCAGAGTATATTGCAGCAACAACATGTTGTACACAGGATTTATGGATGAAACTAACTCTGATAGATATACAGGTTGAGTATGACGAGCCCATTCCAATCTATTGTGATAATACAAGTGCCATCAATATCTCAAAGAACCCGATGATGCACTCCAAGATGAAGCAAATTCCAATCAAGTATCACTTTCTATGGGAACATGTTGTAGAAAAGAACACCAGAGTTGAATATGTGGGAACAAAAGAACAAGTTGTAGACATCTTTACAAAACCACTTCCATGGGAAGCCTTTGATTATATTTTTCAGAGACTCGGAGTTATTTCTACTCCAAAAGGAATGCTTTTGAATGCTTCTCTTATATGTCTTATATGTACACGAGGAATCACCATAAAGAGGAAATTTCAGGTTGGGAGACTAGATGAGTCAATTGGGGGGAACAACCATGAATGGAAACATACCTTTGTCATTGATGACAAAGGGGGAGAGATTTATTAGATGCAGAGGACATAGGCCTGGTTCTAGGAGGAGCATTGGTCATAGAGATGCAGGCATGGTTCCAGGGGGAGCATGGGTGATATGATTTCAGTATTGCATCAGAGTGTTTCCATCAATGTAAAAGGGGGATATTGTTGATTAATTGGGTTGGTTTTCATTCATATAAACCATTTAAGAAAGTCTAGTAGAGAATTCAGGTAGCAAAACGGTTTGGGTAATGGATCCAAGTTTGTTTGATGTATAATTGTATGTGTTTTGATATATTTGTAGGTAAGACTATTCTATATGGATAGTAAATGTTATTTTATTCCCGGTGGTATGTGGAACGTCACATAACTCCTCATGGTTTGAGAGTTATGGCCTTACAATGCTAAAGGAACCTCATATGATTGGCTTGAAACCCCAAAAGGTCAAAGAAGTCAAAGTGCTTGCAAAGAAGAAATTATTTAAATAATAAAGTGAAGTGACAAAGTCAAAGAGGATTATTTAAATAATAAAGTGAAGTGACAAAGTCAGAGAGGATTATTTAAATAATAAAGTGAAGTGACAAAATCAAAGAGGATTATTTAAATAATAAAGTGAAGTGACAAAGTCTAGGAGGATTATTTAAATAATAAAGTAAATAGAGAACTTTATAATTATGGAAAGTGGTTATAAGAAGGTTAACCCTAAAATGAGGAAAATGGGCTAAGTGTGCAAGTGGCTATTGGATACATGGACAAGTGGAAAATTGGCCAAAGTTGGACATAGGTGACTATGTGGATAACGTGGCCTAGAAGATGCTTCTAAGGAAGCTACTTGGAGAGTATAAATAAGAGGCAAGGCTCTCTCATTTTAATAACACTTGAGCATATTGAATATCTACAAGTGACTTAGGTAACCAAAGGATATCTAAGCAGAATTTCAGAGGGAAGGTGAAGTAAAGAAGGCCAAAATTCAAGGGAGGATAAATTCTTTTGATGATGCTTTCTAGGGTATGTTATTTATAGGTCATCTCACCATTTTCACAATAACTTGTTTTATAGAATGAGTCAGACTGTGAAATTGGGATACCATTGAGGAAACATATCCAAGTAGTTGTGGTACGAATTTCATCTTGTGGTTTGTTGTATTTTTGGAGTTACACGTCGTGGAAAATAGGGTTTGTGGCTAGTCCTGAAACTAGTCTAAAATAGGTGTTTCAGGTAAAAATGTCATAAATTCTTAATAACATATCCAAATTCAGTAAGATAAAATGTGTTGGTTAGAGTACATTCTTTACTATTCTGTGTAACATTTTCAGATCCATACAACAAATATTCTGTGCGGGGCACACTCTAGAAGTTCGCTCTATAGAATAAGCCAGAATTCAACAAGGTATGCCATTTTTTCTATAAATCCTTTTCTGACAAATTCCAAGTAGTGACACCTGGAGGAATTGCATAAAACAAACTAAATAACACTGTGTACTATTTTAAGATCTTTATTCATTACAGGTACATGGTTATGATTATTTCAAGTTAGGGTTGTTGACTAATCCAAAACTAGTCATGTGAGACTAAAGTAAAGTTTGATGAAAATGCTAGTCTCTTATTGTTAAAGTTAAGGAAGGTTTGTAGGTTGAGGTACAGGTTGATGTACTTGTTTATGGTACAATTTTATTATAGGTTGTTTGGTACAGGTTGGTGCATGGTTGATGCATTTGTTTATGGTACAAGTTGATTATAGGTTGATGAATGGTTGATGCATGGTTCAGGTTATTGGTACACGTTGTTTGGTGCAGGTTGATTGGTACATTTTTACAGAAGTATATCTCACAGTGATAGTTGTTCCATAATTCTAATTATACGTCAAGGTGGTTGGACAAGGCAAGGACATGTGGTTGTAGCCACCTTCCGGTTATAGACGGAGAACATAGAGGGTTGTAGCCTCCTTCTAGTTGTAGCGAGAGAATTGGGGATTTGGAGCTTCCCTCAGATTTTAGTTTGATTAAATAGGGGGTTTGAGTCTCCTTCCAGTTGTAGATGGAAAACAAAGGATTTTGGTGCTTCTAATGAATGTAATTATTCAATACATATAAGAAAAAACATTCCATGGTTTTCTCCCGCTTTGGGTTTCCATGTAAAAACAATGGTGTACTATGTATGTGTATGATTGTTCATTTGTTCATTGTTTATTTACTCTGCAAATATTGGATGATAATGATACATTGATATAACACTTGCATTATATGGTTAAAAAGGATTAGATTGCTATATTACGGATTCACCCCCCCTCTCAGTAATCCAACATGATGGGTTTTTGGGCTACAATACAATTTCTATGTTACTAGAGGACAGAGAAAAGACAACATTTACCACTCCTTGGGGTACATTCATGTATGCCAATATTCCATTCGGTCTCATGAATGTAGGGGAAACTTTCCAACATGAAATGGACATTGCATTTATTGGAGAGAAAGACAAGTTTGTGGTTATCTATTTGGATGATATCACGGTGTTTTCCAAGTCTAATCAAGAGCATTACCAACTTATAGAGAAGGTGTTTATGAAATGAAAAAAGTATGGGATGTTCCTTAATCCCAAGAAGTCTCTTTTTTCCATGAATTAAGGTAAGATGGTAGGACACATTGTCTTAGCCGAAGGAGTAAAAATTGACCCAAATAGAGTAGAGGCTATCAAAACCCTTTCTCTCCCAAGGTCCAACAAAGAAAGTTAGTCCTTCTTAGGTAAGATTAAATTTTTGAGGAGATTTATATCTAACTTTGTTGAGTTAGTGAAATTCATCACTGCCATGTTGAGAAAAGGAAACAAAGTAAAATGGACACTAGAAGCTAGGAGTTATTTTGAGCAGATAAAAAAAGAACTGATTGTTTCTCTTGTTTTGATCAATCCTGACTATTCAAAGGAATTTTTTATTTTTTATTTTTCCTCCAATGACACACTAGTTGTTGTCCTTGTTCAGAAGAATTCATATGGAATGCAACAACCTATCTATTTTTTCAGTAGGGCCTTGAGAGATGTTGAAGTGAGATATGAAATTGCAGAGAAATAAGATTATGCTTTAGTCAAAGCTCTAAAGGCCTTCAGGGTATATGTTCTTCATTTGAAAATCATTGCTTATGTTCCTTCAAGTTATGTTAAAGAAATTCTAATTCATCTTGATATACATGGGAAAATAAGTAAGTGGATTGCTAATATTTTGGAGTTTAATCTTGAGGTGAAACCCACCAAGTTGGTTAAAGGTCAAGGTTTAGCCAAATTGCTAGATGAATCCAATTGTAAGGAATTGGGAGTAAATTTAATGAGTACTAACTCTATAAATCAACAATCTAATATTCCTAATAGCAAATTGAAAATCAACTAAAAATTGGCATAATGTAGTTGGTATAAGGACATCATCTATTTCCTGCAAAATTTGTACCCTCCCATTGGACTTGAGAATACCAAAGTAAGAGCTATGAAAATTAAAACAAATAGGTATTGTATTATTGATTAGATTATGTATTGGAAAGATCCTTTAGGGGTTCTTTTAATATGTTTAGATATAAATGAGGCAAGACAAATTATGACTAAATTTCATGGGATTTTATGTGGAGGTAATCACTTTTGGATAACTACAACATACAAGATACTCAGAGTTGGGTATTTATGGGCTAATTTATTCACTTATGTGTGTGCAAAGATCAAGACTTGTGACAAATGTCATAAATTCTCAGGTAAAAAGAAACTCAAATCTTTTCCTTTGAAACCCATAGTGGTATATAGCCCTTTGCAACAGTGGGGATTATAATTTATTGGAGAAATTCATCCATCCTTAAGTGGCCAACACCATTGGATTCTGAATACTACTGATTACTTTACCAAATGGATAGAATTCATTCCCACTAGGAATGAAACACACAGTAATTATTGGTTTCTTGGAAGATGTTGTATCAAGGTTTGGTTTCCCAAATAAATTTGTCACTGATAATGCAACAACTTTTAAGGCTGAGCCCCTGGTGATTTTTTTTGAAAAAATTGGTATTCAACTTATCCACTCCACTCCATATTACCCCCAGGGTAATGGCTTAGAATAATCCTCCAACAAAAACTTAGTGAAGATTATCAGAAAATTGTTGGAAGATAATAAGAAGTCATGCGATTCTAAGTTGAAGTTTTCCCTATGGGCGGACAAAGTAATCACCAAAAGGTCAATTCGCACCACACCATTTCAGCTGGTTTATAGAACTGAAGTCATTTTCCCTACTCAGTTAGCTTTACCTATGGAAAAGTTTCTTCAAGACCAAGAAGGGGAACTAGATGACATGATCAAGAGGATGCATCAACTTCTAGAAGTACATCAAACCAAATAACAACTTTTTGACAAAGCACAAATTCATCAAAAAAAATTCAAAGAAGTTTTTGAAAAGAAGGTGAAGAAGGAATAATTTCATCTTGGAGACCTGGTTCTCAAATGGGATGCTCAAAGGAAAGATAAGGGAAAACATGGTAAATTCTAAGACCTTTGGTTTGATCCTTTTAAAATTTCTAAAGTTTTGTAAAACAATACTTTTAAGCTGCAAAATTTGGAAGATGTTGAAATTTCTGGTGGCCCAGTCAATGGAAATTTTCTAAAAAAATACTTTTTCTAAAGCCATGGGTGGCTTCATTTCATTGTAAATACCAGTCCATTACTTAATTATGTTTTCTTTTAATAATGAATCCTTTCCCAATGGATAAGACATTGGAACTACATGTTCTTGGAGCCTCATAGGGAGGTCTTGATCCCCTATGGAGGAAGATGTTAACACATAAGATGTGTTAAGGGGTCAAAATATTTTTTAGTTTCTAGGTTTGAGTCATAGGGTATTTAAATTTTTAGGTTTTGAGTTATTTCTCATGTCAATAAATCATGTTTGATTCTTCCATGAGCAATAATTTTGACTTTAGTCTATGTAAGAGCCTTGGTGTCATGATAGTGTTCATCATCATGAAAGAAATAGGGGTCAACATGGGTCACACTCTTGGTCATAAAATTATCATTATCATGTGTCTTGTCTCAAAGGGATCTACAAAATATTCCATTATGTCATTTTCAACTATTTGAGGGTCAAGTCAAGTGTCCAATCTACTTGTTTCAACTCACCTGAAAGTTCACAGCCTATCAAGAAGTACTTGATTCAATAATCACACATAATTGTACTTTGGAAATGTGTCATGTTCTTCAAGTTGGTTTTAAGAAACAAGTCTAACAATTTGAATGAAGTGCGTTGCCATTGTTTTGAAATATGGTGCTGCAAACTAGCTATAGCAGATGAAGAGGATTGAATTCTTCCAACTAAGTCCCAGTCTAGTTCATGAGACACCGGTTGAAGTTTTAGATATACCATGTACCTCTTTTGGTGATTGTGTGTTGTTTAAGGGTTGATTGAACTAGATACATTCGTTACATGTTTTTTTGTGCTACAAATTGTTACATGTTTTTGCGCTACAAACTCTTTGCACCAATTGAATCCCATAGCATTGGTATCCTAAACCCTCAAAATTTTCAAGTTTGTTATATTATACCAAAAAGAGAAATTTGCAGTTTCCTCTTGCAACAATAACCTCATCCACTATATTTTTGATGATGTTGCAAACTGTGCGCTACGAAATTGGTCCTGCAAACCCTTTGTTTTCTGATAGAGAAAAACCTCCTAAATAGAGATTCATTTAGGTCCTAGGTTTTAACCTTTCAAAATAATTTTTTCTCCTCAGACATGGAAAGTCTTGTGCTGCGAAATTAACAAGTGCGTTGCAAACAATGTGTTTTACACAGAGTTGCTTCAATTTCTTCCTGTCTTCAGCCTCATCCAAGTCAGATTTTTGTTCTTCTTTTCTCACCTCCTACTTGTAGCATGTTCAACCTCAAAATGTTGTTGTGCATAAATTATTTATTCAAGTAAACCCTAAGTTGTTCTAGTTCTATTTACAAATGCTAATTTCTTGTTTTATTTATATATCTAATAACAATTGTTATAAGAGGGTAAAGGAGGTTTTCAAAACATTCATCATGGACAATCAACAAGGTAAGAATATTCTCAAAGGGGGAGAAATTATTAGAGCTGAACCACATGACATGCAACTCATCAATTATGAACCATTTTTCAAGGAAGCATTCCATTGGGTGGGTTACCTGAATTTTTGTAAGAAACTGCAAAGAGGACATCATGAGGTAGCTAAAACGAATTAACTCAACTTCAATGGGACTAAGATTAAGGTGGGGGTGTTGGAGTTTGAAGTCTTAGAGAAATATATTTCTAAAGCCACAAAGATACCTGATTGTGGTGAGAAGTCGTTTAAATCCATGTCTTTGAATTCTTATTTCTCTAAGGAATTCCTAAAACATGAATATCAAGGAGACAACCTATCGAAGGGAGTTCCAAGAAGTCACATGCTGGAGTATTTTGACAAAATGCTCAGAGTCATTCAAAGGTACTTCACGTTTGAAGGAAGGTTCAATATGGTTTATCAATACCATATCAGATTACTACTACACTTTACTGGGAAAGAGTCCATGAACCTTCCCTTTTATTTTTTCAGGAGTATTGGCAAGATGTCAGATAGGGTCCAAGCTAAATCAAGGCAAGTGGATACAAGTGTTTTTCACTATGGTTTAATCAAGATTCTAGTACTGGAAGATTTGAAGAAGACAAACACTGATTGAGAGATTTTCCTAGCTACATCAGGTTTTCATCCCGATATTGATCACACACCATAGTCCAAAATACAAACACCTACCCCTGTTGAGAAGACTGTGCACTAAGATTCAAGCAAAAAGAGGAAGATGACCAGAGGTGATAAATCCATTCAGATTACTAATAAAACAATTGAAGGTGGTCCCTCACAACTTGATGACAGCTAAATTTCTCTTGTGGAATAACCTACACCTATGGATATATCATCAAGTAAATTAAGGAGTTTCAAGGGTAAAAAAATTGTCTTTCCCCCACATGTTGTTGTAGAAACAATCAAACCTAGAAGGTATTTGACCATATAAACAACTAAACAACATATTCCTATGGAAGAGGGTATTGGAGAAGCCTCAACTCAACAAAAGGATAAAGCTCAACCTTCCAAGAAACTTATATAAATTATTGATATCAACACTCCTCCTCATGAAAGTAGTCCTACTTTCACAAGACTCAGAAGGCAATTTAAGGATGCACGAACTGAAAATCACAAATTGAAGAAGGAAAATATGGAGGCCCGAATCAAGGTGAAGGATATGTTAGAATTATATGAGGAGACTATTGATAAATCAATATACATGGATAAGAGGTCTCTACCCCTTCATAGGAAACTTAAGAATGTGTATAAACAAAAGAGAGATTTTCAAGCTAAGATCGGGAAATTGAAAGTAGAGTTGCAACCATTCAAAGAGAAGGAAGCATAAAGGAATTTGGATATATTGACTAAGGTGGCTACTAGAAGGAGTACCAGGAAAAGATGAATACGGGATACTATTTCACATCAACATCATTTTTTCCATGGTTCATGTTTTGCATATAATTATAACCCAAGTAATGATTTTGGGTCTTGAGAAGAGTTTACCATATTCATATGATTTCTCCAAGGTTACTTCATGTTTCAAGAAGTTTCTAACAGGATCTGGAAGGTTTTTCCCAACTTCTTATGCAATTTTTAAAGGTTGAATCATTTTGGAGGTAAAAAGGCACCTACATGAAAGTTCATAGTGCGTGGAATCACTGGCGTTGCAAACTAGTTGTTTTAGGACATTCTGTAGTGCAAGTGTTGTGAACTGGAAGTTATGAATATTTTGAAGCTAAAAGGATTTCCATGTATTAGGTTGAGCTTGGATAAAGCATATAGAATATTAGTTTCACATCAAAGGCCACTTGCCTCGAGGAAATTCCTACAGTAAAACCACATGAACCAAGTTGTTAATAGTTTTTTTAAATCATGTCAACATCGTCCTGGAAAATAACATTTTGGTTACATTTATGTTGTACACCTAGTGCCATGCCTTTCTTAGGCATTTAATCCTATGAGGAAGTTAGGTGGTGAATTCTAAACATGTTTTTGGATATTTTGTTATTTAAGATGCATTGTATCTCGATGAGGAGGTTTGAATGGTTAGATTGTGAGGCTCTTATCTTTAGTTTAAAACTGTAACAAAGTTTCTTGATGTATGTACCAGACTCAAGAATATTTAATAGTGAAGATCAATTTACTTTCCTACTGTCACATTTGTTTCTATCTCACTTTGATGTTAGTTGTTGGTGAAGGATTCATCATTATGATTGTTTCTTACTATAGTTAATGATTTATTGTTGGTAATTCATGCAAGTATGATCAAAGTATTCTCTCTTTTTTATTAAGAAGTTTTTATTCAATGATATTTCTTCTATATGTGTCTCAGAAGTACTTGATGTAACTTGATACATGTATTCCATTTTTCTTGCTAAGTATTCTATCTTCCATTGATATGTCTAAACATTGATTTGAAGCTATTCAAAGCCTTGCTTGTTGGTATGTATTACATGGAGGTTTTTGTGTTGACATCATAAACTGAGTATCACACCCATTTTCCAAACATTGGAAACAATTACTATTCACAGTTCTGATGGGTATTGGGCTTACACATACAACAATCTAGGTGTGAATTATAGTGCTAACACACCCGATAATTGTTTGCACGGTGGTAAGCTTAGTGGTATGTTATATGAGGATACATAGGTGACTGCAGGTGGGAAGTCCCTATAGTACCTCAGGTAGATGTTTATCACCTGTTTTAGTACCCATGGAGGGTGTCCTCTTTCATAGAGATAATTGCACTAGGAAGGGATGTTTTGATTGGGGCTTCATAACTGTCTCTCATCCTTCGCTAGTTAGGTTTCAGTGGATTTCATCACCTCAAAAATTTGGTTTTGGGAAGGCTTATCCTATCTATCTAGTTTTATTATTGATTTCCTTTATTGGTAGGGGTGTTCTCTTTGGTCCAAGTCTAGTTGAGCACATGATGATTATGTATTGTTTGAAAACATATTTATTCACCGTGACTAACCAATTTCTTCATCAATCATGACAAAAACATGGTATTTACCCTAAAAAGGAAGACCGGCCTACT
>ML818901.1:81871-97570 GCA_009831015.1 Picea engelmannii | reverse complement strand
CTTGTACTTGAACATTTAAGTGGGGTAAAAGGAGGTTTCCCCCTCGAAGAGGCTTATTATCTGAAATTATCTCTTTTTCAAGGCGTTGAGTACTTTTCCTGAGGTTTTTCTATGCTATATTGATGTTTGGTTCTTAACACCATTCCTCTATCATCAAATTTCTTTATATGGGGACCTCCACTGGTAACCTCATTTCCTTCTTTGGGCCCATCCAGTAGTACTAATCCCATCATGTCATCATCAACTCCCATGTGTGGATTCTCTTTTGGTGGGGGAAAAATCCATAACATTAGCACCAGAGGAAAAACTCCTTCTGTTTCTAATATTCCTATAGGAGGCATGATTGTGCCCAATGATGGTTTTTCTTTTGAATGGAATGTAAATATCAGGTTGGGTACTACTCCTAGTCAACCTAGGAAAAATAAAATTTCTGTGGGAGCCAACACTCCTTGGGTTAGCCAACCTTTCGGTAGTGTGTTGTACCCTATGAATGCATCGATTTTTAGTCACCCTTTTGTCTCTGGGGGTGCTCCTCCTAGCGACATGTATGGTTTTGGAGGGAGCCATTATTATGGTGCAACCTATGTCTATGGGAGTACTCCTTATAATGTATGGTGCTGAAACTAGCCATGTTTTAGGAAGTACTTTTATCCTTGGTCCTTAGAAACCTAGGGGAAATAACCTTTCAAAAATATTCACTCCACCGAAAAATATCACATGGGGGGACTTCCAAGTATTTTTAGTTCCAATAATGTTACACCATCTCCCCAAAATCCATTTTTCAACACTCCATTTCCTTTCTTGGAAACATTATACTTACCTGATCTATTGTGGTTTAAAAATGACCCCATCCTTTTCCACCTGGGATGACCAACCATCCCTACCAAGTTTCCCTCCGAGATTCCTAAATTCAACAGTAAAACTGAAGAAGACCCATCAACCCACATCATGACCTATCATTTGTGGTGCTCATCTAATTACCTAATGGATAATAGAATTAGGTTGAGACATTTCTAAAGAACCTTGACTGGAGGTGCCACCAAATGGTCCATATAACTAAAAGGAACCTCCTATAGAAGCTTTAATGAACCAGTAATGGAATTTCTAACACACTTCTAGCTGGATGTGAGGTATGAGACAGGTAGTGAACTACTAACATCTCTACAATAAATGACTTCCTCCCATATCTCAGACCATGTCCATGAGTGGAAACTTCATCGTGGGATGATTAGAGTAGTGATCCCAAAACAAATCCTTATGGATTGGTTTACCAAATCTCCACTTCCTCCCTTGATACAATTGTTTTCAACTCCACTTGTTCCTTGATAAATTGATTTTATTCCAAGTAGTAAAGGACAATTCTTTGTATCATGTTCCTATTCATATATAGCACAAATTTCTACACTATCCATGGGACACTCACAAAAGGGATGTTTCTTACGACATCCTAGACAAAATATAGCCAAGGGTAATGTTTCCTCATCTTGCTTCTTCCTGATTTTCATAGCATCTAGTTGGGAACTTATATAACTAAGGATGTCAGTTTTGAAATTGTCTAACAAATTCCCAATTTCAACTCGAGTAACTGCACTTCCAGAGGATTTTATAATTCTTGAAAGACTTTCCCGAGACCCCCTTCCGTGTTTATTATTACCTCTTGAATATAACCTACATAAATCACAAATGGTATTATTGTTGGAAAGTTGGTTTTCATTGATGTCAACCCTTGGAGAGTGATATTAGAGATTGATGTCAACCCTTGGAGAATTCTATAAGAACATAGAGATGTCGATGAGATGGTTGTCATGTTAGAGGTCTACCATTGATATTGACACATTGATGAGGTACAACATTGGTATTACTTGTTTAACATATCTTATGGTACATGGTGTATGGCATGATATGGTAAATCATTGGTGAAATGGTATAGGTTTGGTGCATGGTTGTTGCACTTGTTATGGTAAAGATCGTGGTACATGTTGATGTGCATGGTTGGAAAATGATATGCTACATGTGTTGATGTGCATGGTTGATGCATGGAACATGTTTGTACATGGTATGGTACATACACATATCTTGTGATGGTATGTTGGTGACTTCAATCCATTCTTGGTAGAGGCATGTGTTGGTGATGGTGGACATCTGGTTGAGAGGTTCCCTTCGTATATGATCCATGTGAGAGGATCTAGTGACAGGTTGGTCACAGAACTTGAATTTTATCAAGGAATAAATACATGAAGGTAAGTATACTTGCAGGTAATACTATCATATATGGATGGTATGCATCATGCCATTTCTGGTGATATATGGTATGCTTCGTAGTTCCTCCTAGTTGAGGAGATATGGCTCTCTGAAGTTGGAGGACCCTCAAGAATATTCTAGAGGCCTCTAGAAGGTCATTAAGAAGATTGACCAGTAAACATGGTTGCAACAAGGTATTAATTATTGAAATATTAATTGTTGAAATATTAATTATTGCAAGGATTAATTAATTATTGAAAATTATTAATTAATTATTGCAGGGATAATTAATTATTACATGCCATTATCAGAAAATATTTTTGAAGTAAAGTGGAAGTAAATAGAAGATAACATGTTGCATGTGAGTTGCATGCCATCATGATTTGCATGGCAGTTGCATGTCATGAATAAGTTTCCCTTTAAAACACAGAGAAGGGTCAAATGCAAATCACTTATGTGTATTCACTTCTGAGAATAAAGACTAGAGATATGAGGAAGTGATTCGAAGATAAATAATTCAAGTGAAGTATGAAGTTTGTAGGAATCGAGAGTATGAAGAAGGGGTTTCATACAGGAATTCCTTGAGTATCTCTACGGGTTTCAGGAGGAAAAGCGCAGACATTCGTGGGCTGCAGTGAGGAAAAGTGCAGATACCCATGGGGAAATACTACACACAGTCGCAGACCTATGAGGAAAATCCAATAATATTAGGGATATGGAACTCAATTCATCTACAGGTTAAATAAATGTCTTCCTGATTGTGTTAGGGAGTTATTTTGAAGAAACTAGGAACATGTATGTCTGAGTGAGTTATAAGCATTTCATTTGAAGAACTCTTTTGTGGATCTTGGTATGAGGTGTGTGTGGTTGGAGTCTTGATGAGAGATTGATATCAATAGAAACAACATGAATATCAGAGACATCAGTAGAAAAATGTTATCAGTGAAAGAGGTAGTGACATATTGGTCTACATCTATGTTTTGGGGTGGTTGGATGGGGCACGGAAAGGGGGTTGTATCTTCCTTCTGGTTGGAGACAAAAAATTAGGGAGTTGGAGCTTCCTTCAGTTTGCAACATGTAAATAGGGGGTTGTATTTTCCTTCTAGTTGTAGCTGGAGAAATAGGAAGTTGGTTCTTTGAATGAATGTACTCTTTGATCAATAAGAAAAGCATGCTATGGTTTTTTCCTGCATTGGGTTTCCACGTAAAATTATGGTGTACTTTTTTTATGTGATGTTAATGGTGTTGATGATATTTTGAATGCTCATAATATTCATTGGAGGTTTTGTATTGTGATTAAAATTACTAATTGTGCTCATATGGATTCACCCCCCACCTATTATTCCAACAATTGGTATCAAAGAAGGTCCTTCAAGAAGTAGTCTGACAACTGGAAGGAGATCATGGAATACACTAAGATTGGAGCACCAAGGTTTTATAGGAAGGACTATACATTTTGGTATAAAAGGATGAAAAACTTTTTACAGATGCACGGATTTGATGTTTGGAGACATTAGTAGATGGGTATACATCACCAACCACTCCCCCAACCGATAGAGATGGAAAGAAGCTTAGAAAAAACAACTCAAAGGATAAAGGTACGATTCTAAGCAATCTAGTTGATTCGGTATTTGTCAAATTTATGCATTGTGATAGTGAAAAGGATCTTTGGGATAAACTCCAAAATATTTATAAAGGAGATGCCAAGTTAAAGGGAGCCAAGCTTCAAATTTTTAGAGCTAATTTTGAACAGTTGAAGATGAAGGAAGATGAAGACATTGTAGCCTACCTTCTGCGAGTTGACAAAGTAATTAACACTATTAAAGGATTGGGAGTAGAATTTAATGACTTAGTGGTTGTTCAAAAGGTATTGAGGTCTCTTCATATGAGTTTTGATTCTAAAATATCATCCCTAGAAGAAAGAGTAGATCTATGTACATTGGGCATGGACGAGCTACATGGAATATTTACAACCTATGAAATGAGAACATAACAGTAGAACCTAGTCACAAAAGAAGTAGATTTAAAGGAATCCAAGAAGACAAAGAAGCACAAGAAAAATTCAAAACCAAGTTGTAGTTGCAGTTATGATAATTCAGAAAAATATGAAGAGATGGCTAACTTCATAAGGAAATTAAAGAAAGGAACCAACAAGTATAAAGGTATGCTTCCATTGAAATGTTTTAATTGTGGTGGTATTGGTAATTTTGCTTCTAAATTTCCTCACAGGAATAAATACAGTGATGATGAATAAGATTATAAAAGGGAAAGGAAATATCAAAAAGGAAACAAGAGAAGAAACAATTTCTTCAAGAAAACTTTCTACTTGTTGGTTATTATTTATATGTTTGAGTTTATGTATTCAAATTGATTGACCCATGGTTCATGTCTATTGGGGTTCCAACAAAGCCTCTAAAACTATCGTCCCTCTTGGTAAACTAGAAGGCAACGCAATGCACAGGGTGCACTACGCAGTGTCACCCGAGATAGTCTTAATGGGTGATTGAAATACTCATGTATTTGCATCCCAGGATTGAGTGGATAACCGAGAAGTGTGCATTGAGAGTTCTATTTAACTTATCAATGCAATAAAATTTCATTCATTATTATGCATGGTGTTAGTACCTAAAGTTACACTTGAATGTGAGAGGGCAAGATAGGGCATCATCAGGTTATTGCAATAGTATTTTGAGGGTTTTATGATTTGGTTTTTTAAAAGGGTGGTTGAAAACTGGTTGAAGGTTTCAAGATAAACAGGAATTTCAGAATAAGGACAAGAGATATCCCACTGACTGGTTAAAGGGTAGCCGCCTAGATGAATCAGACAAATAAGGAAAGAGAATATGAAGTCTTCAATTTTCTAAATCCACATAGAAATATTATCTCAAAATGTAATTAAGAAACAAGAACATTAGCTTGTAAATCAAAAACTTGAAAATAATAACAACAACAAAGTCTTCACTGTATCAATTAATAATCACGAAAACAATTCATTGCATTTTGATAAATGATATCAAGCATGAAGAGAAAATGAACATAGAAGAAGAGAAAGTTTGACCATCAATATGTCTTTTCCATTAAGTGTCAACATAGAATAGAATTGTCTTACAAGGAGTTTCAAAACAGGTCCCTGAATATCCAAATTTTTGACCAGCACAGAGTCTTTTTTCTGTCTACTTAAACTATCCAAAGATTACTTCAGATCCTACTTTTTAGTGTTCTATTAATGATAGGATCTGATCAACATCTATCTTCTAGGAAGGTTAGCTCAAAATGATCATTTACATTTCCAAAATAGACATCAACTCAACAACTTAATCCCAAAAGATTATGTTAACAATACATTAGATCCTACAAATTGGGAGTTGGTTTTGATTTAGTTATGCATTCGAAGTAATCAACTTCACAAGTAAAAAAAAAGTAAATAATCCTTTGTTTCCTAGTAACTATCAAAACTTCCAAAAATGTGCAAAGTCCTTCATAAGGCTATCATGATATTATAACATCATTGGCTTTAGCAGTCCTCTGTTTCATCTTAGTGGNAACTTCACAAGTAAAAAAAAAGTAAATAATCCTTTGTTTCCTAGTAACTATCAAAACTTCCAAAAATGTGCAAAGTCCTTCATAAGGCTATCATGATATTATAACATCATTGGCTTTAGCAGTCCTCTGTTTCATCTTAGTGGCGAGTAAAATTTTGTGCCAATATAGTTTGAAGTTGGATTCTCTAAGCTCTTTGATCAATTATTTTTTCTCCATTTTCTTCTTCTTGAACGTTTGTATCTTTTCCTGTTGTATGGCACTCCATTGCTCTACTTGAGCCTTTTCCTTCTTTAACTGCTCTACCATTTTATGGAGTTCTCTGATCTTATCTTTATCACTTTTGACCTAGAATTTGAATTCTGGAAACTCTTCTGCAGGTGGAGGCTTGTTTAGGTATATAATATCCTTAGGTTCTCTTAGTTTAATTTGGTACCTAGAAGCTAATCCTGAGTTGTGATCATCATCTAAACTAGCTGAGTCCATGGCCTCTAGAATATTTGATATTTGGTATGAATCTATAGGATGATCATCTTTGTTTTCATAAATTCTATTGGTGCCTTTAGAAAGTGCTTCAGCTCTTGATAATCTGGTGGTAGCTCTTGTTATAGGTCCTGTAGGAAATTGAATAATATGTTTTCCTCTTTCTATTGTTTTCCCCAAGTTTTTATTTTCTTTTGTTTTCCTGTGTAATGGAGGTCTTTCTGCCTTTTCTTTGACACCTACTTTAGAGTCTTCAGAATGGTCTTCTATGACTATAAGATTTTCTTCTTTGATAGATGGGTCAAACATAGCTTTGGACTTTAACCTGTATTTATTGCCAACCTTAGTGGAGTTCCTCCTAGGGTATTTAGATATAGGTGCATATTTATTCCCTTTTTTTTTTACTGTGGTTCCTTTCTTACTATTTGATTTTTGTTTATGTTTGACTTTAGGTTTAATTGAGCCTACATTGAAATCTTCATCTATATCTTCTTCCATGTTTATGTCTATATCAGAAAACACTTCTGCATCAGGAAACATTTCAATCTTTGCATCAAGTTTTGATCTCTTACCTCTACTGGTGGGGTTTTTTCTTGGTTTTCATCTACAAGAGTATCAACATGAATTTTTGAGTCTCCTTTCTTTTTCTAGTCCTTGTCACCCTGGTTGCAGATGTTTCCTCTTTGACTGAGAATTCATCAACTATGATACTTTGTTTCTGTGTAGTTGCCTTTTTCCCTTTGCCCCTTTTTTGTTTGCTTTGTTGTGGATCATGATTTAGGGATTCGATCAACCAATTCCAGGGTTTTTGTACTTCACTAAAAGTAGAAAAGGCCAATGTCTTTATTAAAACTTGATGAAACATGCTACCTTTGGCCGTGGTAGGGTGATATTGTAACCTTTTGGACATCTTCGAAAGGCTTTTGAGTAGAAAATATGGTAGATTTAGAGGGTAATATCCATTGATATGAATTAATAACCTAATATGGTAGATGTAGACCAGTGAGAACCTACCCTCGCATGTAATATACCTATGAATTATGATCAGAGAAGTATGCCACTCCTGTTTGATCTAGTTGTGGGGAACTCCTTTCTTCCAATATGGATTTTGCTTATCTGGTAGCAGGAATTGTTTCACGAATTCCATGACCACATGCTCATTTTTCCTCCATCGTTCTCCCCCAATCAATAATTTGCAAGCTTTGGCAATGGAACGTTCCGTCACCAACATCAACAATTTTCCAATCACCACTTCGAATCCATCGATGTTCTATGCAAATACCGTGGACACCTGTTGATCATGTGCCTGGAAAGTGGTAAAGAAATAGAACCAACCAACATCTTTGAACCTTTGTGCCATCTATGGATATGATTCAAGTAGATTAGTTCCCTCAGGTTCCAACCTAACAATTTTCCCACCTTTCTTCGGATCCATGTCAATGATATAGTCCTATAACTTGGCACTATTGGAAATCAAGAATTTCAAAACCTGTAACTGTTACTACATAATGATTTCCTTAAATGGATATTTCACACATAACTCGACAGATCAGAATAACATATGACAGTGTGATTTAATAATATGGGAAATAGGATTGATTTGATGCAGGTCCTTGCAGGTACAAAGTGATCCCATTCATGCAATGGTTCAAACAACATCATCGATTTCAAGAAAGATTGTGGAGTACATGCAGGTCTTTTGTCCACACTTTATGTGATCATGAGAATATTTGTATGGATGGTGCATGTCACAACATGCTTACTTTGGATATGTGAGAATAACGTTATTCCTGTAGTGCCATTGATGAATTAGCAATAATTTGAATTTTTCAAAATTCAAATAAGAAAATGATGTGACAAATCTCATTAATTCATATCTTAAACCTTCAAACTTAAGAAAATTATTCAAAAATGCCAAAAATGAAAAACATAACAAACTCAAACCAAATATTAAAGTCCATTAAAATCAAGCAATGAGGTATAAGAAGAGAGGGCTTAGGATTATGGATTCTCACTAGATCAAGAACAAAATTAGAGACTAACACATGGAATATAATCAACTCATTCATTTAGCATATCAACAACTACTTAAAATAGTAAGGAAACACATGCATTCAATCACATAACACAGGTTTTACCATGGTTCACCCCCTCCTAGGATACATCCATAAAGATTTGGCTCTTAAGCTCTTTTATTATACTAGTTCCAAAACTACAGTGTCGCGTGCTTTACAACTCCTCTCAGACGGGTCGATATCTAATATAAGGCATACTAGATCGCACCAGGATACTCAGCCTGTGATATAACCCTCAAGATCTACCCTCCTTACTTCTCTCCATCTCAACAACTTACAATGTTAGGTCATATAGAAAAATATTACAACTCTATATCTCATTCTAGTTCTCTTGTCTCTACTCTGGTCTCTCACTATGAGACCTAGGCATCTATATTTATACATTTATGGCTCCCCAACCATTAAAATGTATTTCAAAAAACCTAACCCTAACATCATTAAGTATTCCATGCATGCGTGTGTGTTGCTCTTCCTTCTAGCTGTCGCTTTCCTCATGCATGCCTCCCTTCCCAAAATAACCTTTCTTTCTACTTTGTTCTGGTTCCAACAAGCCCCCAACACTGACATGTGGTTTGTCTTGAGACACCTAACCTTTGTGTGCTTCGTTGATCTCCTTAGTGATCACTTGGAACTTATCCTTGAGATTCATTGCTTGTGTTTGAGTTTGCACGGTCTTCTCCTTGAGTGTGTCTACTGTCTATACTACAATATCGTCATTGATAAACCCTGCACACTTTTCCTGGGTCTGTGCCATATATGTCTTGGATTCTTATTCCTGTGCAATGACCTTTTCTAATCACTCATGGAGAGGTTCCATTTGATCCTGGCACTCCTTTTTCTGCATCTACATAGTGATGAGTTTTGCCTACAATTTCTTCATATGTTGCACCCCTTTGAAGTGCTCCGTGATGGAAATTGTCTTATGCTTATTCTTGAGGTCTTTGATAGCCACGCTTATCCTTTATTTTTATTTATCTCACTATTGGGCCTGTTGATCCTCTTCTATATTTGACAAGAGTTGTGTTTCTTTGTCAAACAAGTCGGATGTTGCATTAACCTGTCATTCTATCTCTTTTATATTATTTTTTGCCTCATGATTCATTTTCTCCCTTACCTCCAGTGGAGTGGTAGGTGTGAGATGCTTGCAGAGATTCTCAATCTCCTGTAGGTATTGATCGATTGTCTAAGCAATCTGATCAATCTTTTTTGTTTCCATGAGTTCAACCCTTTGCACGGTCTTTGGAATATTTTTGTAAGCTCCAACCACTTTTTGTTCCAATCCGTTCATGTGTTCCCTCTCCTCTTTGGTATCGAGATTTGCCTACTCATATATCAGTTCCAGCTCATCCTGTTTATCCTTTACCTATTGTAATTTAACTTTTTCTGTGCATGCATGAGACTGTACCTTCTGAGTAACACTAACCAATAGTTTATATACGACCTTGGTTGGTATCTGCGAAAATATCAATTTTAATTGAGCTAAGTCCTTTAGTGGTGTCTGCCCCACGATCGCATCCATGCACAACATGTTGGGTGTAACGTGAAATTCCACACTCGGCTATGGTATTGCTTGGATTGTATCCTGCTCGCTTGCTTCAGGTTCTCCTCTTATCTGTGATGCTGATGGCCCTGTTTCTATGATGTTTCTGATTCCCTGCACTTCCTCGATATGATTGAGTAGTTGTTGCATGTATTCTATCTCTTATTCAATTCTGTCCCTGTGGCACACAACATTATCAGAGTCCTCAAATGTGCAATCCCGAACCATTTGGGCTACCATTTCTGCATCATCCTCCGTAATTGTGTACTCTAGAGGTTTTCTATGCGCCTTCATATTCTTCTACTCACCCCCTATCTGAGTAGTTGGTCGCTTAGTTGGACCTGGGTATTATGGATTAGGACTTAGTGTAGTCCCCTTCACTGCCTTGACTTGTTTCTATTGTACTTGGGGTGCCTATGTATTATTCTTCTTTGCCTTCTGGGTTCCTATCTTGGATGTCCCCCTTTTCGTTTGCTTTGGCTTGGTATGTCTTGTCCTTGGTTTCTTGGTGATGCAAGAGCATCACTCCATGTCATCAAGTGCCAGCCAACCAGCACACCCAACACATGTTCAATGGAGAGGAGAGGCACAACCCTCTCACGTTCAAATTTCAAATTTGAATTTAATGTATTAAATGTTTGTAAGGTCAGTAGAGCTGAAGCCATGCCTTCGAGCATGCTGTAGTTAGTGTCACCTTAATGGATGATAGGTATTTGGGGATCTAGATCCAATTTGGATTAGATGGACCATTCAATGTAATTGAATGTATGAGAGTTGGTGAGATGGAGGGAAGAGCTCAAGGAGCCCATTTGTAAAAATATCCTTTGTATCTGTAGGAATTAGTAGGTAGAGAGGTAGAGAAGAATATAGAGAATAGGGAGAAGAGAAGAAGCCGTGACTCTATTGCAGTCTGAGATCACATTGTAAAGACGCATTTCATATTAATACAATCAGAGCAGTTTTTCCTGCATGTTATTTTGTGTTTGTTGATAAATGTCTTTATGTGTTTATGCTATGTTGTAGATGTATGTTAGATGTGCATTTTCAGGGATAGATAGATTTTTCTATATGTGGGTTTACTGATTTTACATCTGGTTCTTTGTGGATTCATGCAAGAGGTTGCATGATAGAACACTCTAGGTTCTGTAAGCCAATGCATAGAGTGCACTTCTGAATTCTGCGGAATTTAGACAAAGACGTGCCAGGAGGGTACACCAGAGGAAGTCATTGACTCAAGGAGGAGGCCTCAAGGTTGTTGAACACCTTGAAGGAAGAATTGTGTAGAGGAGGGCACAGGGAAGACACAATTTCTGAGAATTCTGTGAGATTCTTCCAAGAGGGCATTGAGTGGATGCACAAGGTGCACAGAAGGAACTCTATGTCGAGTTCAGTGAGAAGATAGAGTCACTGAATATTCTGTATAATCTCTATCAGGAGGGCATCGAGCGAGTGAAAGGAGTGCACCGAGAAGAAATATCTTTCAAGTTCTAAGATAAGAGAAGTGTCACAGGGAAGACATTTACAGGGTTACTGAACACCCGGTAGGCTCAACAAGGCGTGCCTGAGAAGGAAGTTGTAGAAGAGGGCACTTCCATCCCTTCAAGGAGAGAAAGGGATAAAGACCATTGAGGTCTGAGTAGTTGAATCTCAAGTAGGAAAAAACCATGTGCAAGGAATGCACCAGGCCAACATTTTGGCGAAGTGGTGATAGACAGCTGTCTGAAGGCTCGTCAGGCACAAGGATCATGCAAAGGTGAGAACTTGTCTCAAAGTTCTTAAGATTAGGAAGGATCACACCGTTGTGTGCAAGAATCCTAGAAGGAGTGCAGAGGTTGAGAAACCTTTTGAGGTTTAAGAGTGAACAAAGCTTAGGAGGGAATATTTTTTCAGTAATGTAGGCAAGACTAAAGGTCGTGGACTTGAAGGATAAATAACAAAGGTTTCATTCTTTGAAGAGTTTGAAATATTCCAAGGCTCAGAGAGAGCGTATGCTCAAGAAGGAGCAACCATAGCCATTAGATCTCATAGAGCAGCGAGGGGATTAAGGCCGAGTATCTTCTGATACTCTAAATCTCAAAAAGGATAGTGACCATCAAATCAAGATCAACGACAACCGTTGATCTCATACAAGAAATCGCGAATTCGAGGTTCATGGGTTTGGAGGGTAGACCAAATTCTTGGTTTTTTGAAGTCGTGAGATTGCGAGTTGACCTAAATCTTCGATCAAGGAGGAAGGAGAGCCATGATATTTGGTGCCTCACTACATTGTGTATCGGGGTTTCAGAGGGTGAAGGAGTTGCACTTTGATCACTAAAGTCATGAAGTGTCGAGCGGTGAGGGCTCATGCAAACATGTGTCACATTCATTAGGTGGGGACTACATGGTTGACAGGTGGCACAAACATAGAGCGCACAGGAAAGGTGGGAGCGGGTGACAGGTGGTGGACACATGTCACCTGGGAAGGCGTCAACCCATTGTTGACTTATTGCATCTCGGGGATTTGCAAAGGAGGATCCTGAGGGTTCAACACTCCAACTCACGAAGTCGCGAGTTGTCAGTAGTTCTAGAACTTAGCCCTAGCTAGTGGTTATGTGTGGAAGGTGCTAGTGAGGAGGGAGCCATACCCGTATCGCATCTCAGTTATTGGCGTTTGGAGAAAGAGGAGTCGAGGGTCTTTGACTCACGAACTCGTGAGTTGCAAAAGGTTCTTCCGCTAAGGCCCAGTTGTGGTCACATGGAGATGTAAGGCTCGTGCCTTGTGTTAAGTTGCGCAGGGCGAGTTTTCACGAAGGACCTATAGATAGGATTCGTGAGGTTCCAATAGGGATCTGAGGGAGTCACTTCATATCTAGGAGAATTTAGAAAGATCCTGTGTGGATATCGACCCGAGGGTTGGGGGTTTGTGTCACTTTGGTATCAGAGTTGGATTTTTCCCGTATATTTCAGGAAAAAGAGGAAATGAGGTGAAGAAGAGCCTGTAGGAGATAGGTAAAAGGTGAAGGTTGTTGTAGGAAACAACAGTCAAATGGTATAGTTAGGTGGATTGTAGGAGATGCTGGAAGTGCTCTTAGTTGCAGAGTGACAACAACAAGTTTTCTAGGAGGGTAGACAAGAACAAGAAGATGGCTATTGAAGGCCATGGACACAGTGGAAATAAGAACCACCAGTAGCATAGAAAAGATGAGATGGATAAAGAACTCACTGAGGTGAGAGAGAGGATGGAAGAGCTTGCACCGCGGGTGTAGCAAAACGCAAAGACACATTGGGTGTATGAATGGCCTCTAAGGAGGAAAATAAAGTGGCCAGTTCAATATTTATTAGACCAAAGTTAGTGAAGACTATTGAAGGAATGGATAAGGCGTATTAGAAGCCTCGGTGATAGAGAAGGAGTGGTTCACACTTGTGAACCAAAGACTGGGAGAAATATCAATAATGATGAAGAGGAGAGATCGAGCATAGATCTCATAGACTGCCAAGTGGGCAGAGATGGACTTTCAAATTTCCAGGTGGGAAATAGAAAGGATCAAGTGAAGGTCTCGTATACTGCCAGGAGGGTAGTGCTGAAAGTTCAAATTGTCAGGAGGGGACTGAGATGGGATCGACCAATCTCATAGATTTCCAGGTGGGCATGGGAAGAGGAGAAACTCCATATTGCCAGGTGGGCAAGGGAGAGCAGATGAGATTGTCTTAAAGTATCATGAACTCAGGGATGAGTTTGGATCAGTGAGAGGAGATGACAGAGAAGATGAGCTCAGAGGTGAGTTCATATCAGCAAGGACAGCTGATAGAGAAGGAAGATCAGAAGATAATTCTAATGATTGGAGGGATAAAGGTATTCCTGCCATATATCCCAATTGAGGCCAGCGGGTGTGTTGCCAATGCAACAAAAACAGAAAGATAGCTAGCGGTGTCTGTCATGATGAAGGAGTAGATGTCAGAAGCTATCCAAGAAGAAGAAGAAATGGGACAGACATTAAAACTTGACCCAGCTGAGGAAGAAGAGAATTCAACATAAATGCTCGAAATTTTCAGTCAAGAGGCTGAACAGGGGATAACTACAGCACTGGAAGCTGTAGTAGAAGAAGATCATGCAACTAAGATGCTCACTCCATGGGATATGGAGTTAGATATGTTGGAGGATTGGTTGAACCATCTAGAGCTAGTAGATGATTTCCATGAGCAGATGATCATGCATATGTTAGCAGAGGAGCATTCTGAGGAATCACTTAGAAATTTCAGCCAAGGATCTAAACAGATGATAATTGTAGTGTTGAGGCATGCAGCAGAAGATGAAGGAGAATTCCAGTCTGAGGAGTAGCTAGAGGAAGCTGGGATTCAACCAGCATAAGGCGAAATGGCAGAAGAAAGTATGTTAGAGCAGATGACTGAACAATAGATTAGTCAAGAAGATAAGATTGCAGAGATGAAATTTTCAGCAGAGTGGAAAGATGAGGCCACAAAGGAAGAAAATAGCATGGGGGATCTAATTGATCTACCCACTGATAAGGACAAAGAAGTGCAGCCGAGGAGACTGCATAAAAAGAGCCAGCCACTAGATTAACTGGACAAGGTAATTGAGGGAATCAAAAGGCTAATGTTGAGGTCAGAAGTAGAAACTACCAGTGAGGAGGAGATGAGCAGAGGAGAACCTGACATAGCAGCAAGGAAATAGATGCAGCAACAACAACAAAGCAATGGAGCAGATGGACAACTCCAAAAAACTATTTGGGATTCGGGTGGATTTCAACAACGGTGCTGGGAAGCTCATTATCAGGAGCTCATGATTTTTACAACTGAGGAGTATGATGCAGGAGCATCACTCCATGTCATCAAGTGCCAGCCAACCAGCACACCCATCATGTGTTCAATGGAGAGGAGAGGCGCAACCCTCTCACGTTCAAATTTCAAATTTGAATTTAATGTATTAACTGTTTGTAAGGCCGGTGGAGCCGAAGTCATGCCTTCGAGCATGTTGTAGTTGGTGTTACCTTAATGGATGATAGGTTTATGGGGATCTAGATCCAATTCGGATTAGATGGCCTGTTGGGACTCAGAAATGTTGTATTTCCATCCACCTTTCCCTTCATCAGTCTTCACATTTCATCGCCCCATTAACCTTTCATGATACCATTTTCATATTTAAATATGGGTTAAACCTTATTATTTTCCAAATCATTTATTTTAGTATTAAAATGGAATTTGTGATTAAATATTAGAAAATTGACATGTTTTCATATATCTCAAAAATGTGTGAGATTTATCATGTGTAGGAATATGTGAAGGATTAATTCAAAATACTTCTGAATACTTCCTCCACCATTTCAAGATTTGAGAAGATAATTCAATCCTAATCCAAGGAGAGGATCATGGAGATTTGGTTGTCATATCTTATCCAAGATATATGAGAGATATGTGTGAGGATTTGAAGGGATTACATTTTGTAATAAAGGGAAATGGGTTGAGAGAAAAGTGGATCTGTAATTATGAGATGTTTATCTCCTTTTCAAAGATTTCATGTATAAAAGGGAGTGCCTTCTCTTCATGAGGAGGAGAATCAGTATTATGTAGAGAAGGAGAGAATCATTATTATGTAAGGGGAGAATTATTATTATGTAGAGAAAGATAATTCATTATTATGTAGATTAAGGGAATTGTTATGAGATAGGTTCTTGAGGATAATTGTTATGATGTAGATTGGATTCATGAAGAGACTCCTTTTGTAAACCTACATGTTGAAGATTAATGCAAGTTTGGATTTAGTGATCTTGTGTCTCTTAGAAGTTATCATCTATTGATCTAGAGCTTCCATGTTGGCATCGA